>JAPYZP010000498.1:0-31633 GCA_030522985.1 Torymus sinensis | reverse complement strand
AGCGGACTTTGATTTTTTTTTCTATTTTAAGTTTCGGGAATTAGTCGGACTCGACTTTTTCCCAGAAGCTCTCCCTCGCGTCACAACTCGGTCCACGAGCGCCGTGCGGTTCTCCAGCGCAACCCTATGCTGTCGCCCATCTGCACACCTTTTTCGGCCGCCCCTGCGGCAACCAATCAGCGAGTACCGCAGCGACACTCATCCTCCGCGCGACCTCCTCCTCTGGCTAGGCTCTCGCACCAGGTGGGCCTCGCCTTTACTCCCGCTAACGGCGACTACGTCGCTATGGCAAAAGAAGTCTTCAACCCTCGCCAAGTGCGGCCTATCGGCCGCTCAGGCATAACGGGGGTGACACCTCGAGCCACGCTCGGTGTCACCAGGACATGGCGAGGAACACCCTGGTGAGAGTTTCGCTAACTCCGTGCAAAACTACGCGACCACGTAACACTGCACCGCCTCCGTCTTTTTGTTTTCCTTATTTATTTAATTTTTATTTAAATTTACAGCTCTACCGTTAGAATCATTTTATTTTTTTTAAAATTCAATTATTACATAATAATTATTTAATAACCCTCATCCTAATCCTCATCCTCATGCTCTCGCCGATCCTAAGCTGACGTCATTTTAGAATAAAGTTTTGTATTATACTTATATGAATAATACTTATATGAACTTATATGAGGTGAAGTGGAGGACGGCAATCTACACGCGAATATAATATCCTACTTCCGGGCATAGCAACGTAATATAATATTATAATTCATAAAATTATGTTTCAAATAGAAATCTCAAATAGAAGTTCTAAATTTTGAAGTTGGGGAACATTAAATAATTTTTCTAAAACATAACTCGTGAGTAGTTTTAAAATACAGAATTTAGAAGGAAATTAAATGTACCTTTAGAATACTGGTCTCCATTTGGCATATCTTCAAACAAATTGAAAAAAAAAAATTATTTAAAAAAAAAATTTTTGCAAAATTGTGATTTAAAAAAAAATAAGATCTTAAAGTCATCTATTTGACTCCAAAATGGAATCAGTTCTAAGTTAAGACATACCTAAGGTGCATGCGAAAGTTCAGTTAATTCCGTCCATCCGTTCAAGAGTTGTGACGGGGACAAAATTTGGTTTCATACATACATGCATACATATGTACATACACACATGCATATATACATTATATACATTTTCTAAAAACCTATTATTCTGACTCGGGAACCTCAAAAATATTAAAATTTATCAAAATCGTTGATTCAAAAATTCACTGTTACAAAGCTTTCTCTTTGAAAAAGCAATAGTGATATGAATATTTTTTTGGTTAAAAAGAATATTGAATACTATAATTTTCTAAATTTTTATGTTCTTTTATTGATTATTTTTTGAGGAAAAAAAAAATAGCATCAAATGCCGGCAGATTAATAGTTAAGAAAACAAACATTTGGCGTAAATGCATGAAAAAGTTTAACTTTACCAATGCTATTCCGTAACAGTTAAGGGATGTTATTACTTAATAGCTGTATTTGACTTTTAAGAATACATAGGTATTTAAGTGAGAGTGCACTTATACTTGAATCCAACGGAATGCGAGTTTTTGGAGCGTTCTTCTGACCTTATTGATTTTATAAGTATAACAGCGATTTATTACGTCTACCATAAAACGCGCCCGAGTATTAACAGTTTGAATATTCCTAAATTCTTAAAGAATGTTCATTTGATGTACAGAAATTTTCTTTATACCACTCTAACCTCAAAATCACAACTTTGGTATGATTTTTCGGCGTTCGTGATATAAAATATCGTATGAAACTATTGTGGGAGGTGTTTTTTACCTTGCTCGATTTTCCTCGAGCAAGGTAGAAAATCACCTCCCACAACAGTGTCATAATATACTATTTTTTAAAGTAAATGTTATTTAGTAATTTTAAATGGTTTTAAATTTAATATTATAATCAATTATTTTATTCACTTTTTATACATAATTTGAAAATTAAATCACACCTGTTATTTTATTCAAATTTTATACATAATTTAAAAGTTAATACTTTTTAATCTTTAAATGAAGGTAACAATTTTAAATTTTATCATTAAAAAGTAATTAAAGCAATCGGTAAATTAATTTTGAGGAAGCCACGTGCCAATGAATTGGCAGCGGGTTTTGACTATCACAAAAGCTTCCTCTATGAGGAATCAAATATCGCTTCATAATTAAATTAACCGAATATTACACCATCCATCAAACTTTTACCAATTTTCTCCCGCAATTTCTATCATGTATTACAGGTCATCAAATCTTCTACCACCTGCACCTTAACTCCCCCCAAAAGTCAAACGACACGCAATGCAATACAACTTCATCAACCCCCATAATCGCCAGGAGCCATCGACCTCCGCATCCTCCGCTCACGAAAATCACTCTTGTAATCTTTTCATCATCACCGTCGTCAGCGTCATCCTTCCACTCCCCGCACACGCGCGCGTGCACGCATTATAAATCGACGAGCGCGAAGAAATTGATTATCCGCGCGCGTCGATTAAGCGGGGGCCGCAGCGTGCGTACAGGAACAAAAGAGAATCGCGCGCGACCACCTGGTGCACTCTCGCGCGATGAAGTTGTATACCAAGCAGTCGGCATGACCTTGATGGAGAGGCTGCTGCGCTCGGAGCTCGCGCGCGAATTATCGTCCGGGAGATATTGATGAACGGGCCGCTGAGAGATCTTCTCTCGCGCGCGCGGAGGGAGAGGGAATGCGAGAGAAGGTATTTCGTGCGCTGGTGGTGGTGCTGCTGCAGATGTATGTTTTCTTTGTGGAATGGACGGGAGAGGAGGAGGGTGTCGGTGGAAAATACGTATTTTAAGTGGAGGAATGCCCGCGTGCATTGCGTGAGGTTTAGCCGCTGAGAAATAGTTATGTCTTACTTTTCAGAATTTTATTATGGCGCTGGTGTTCACGGTACTGTCTTGAGTGGAATCAAAGTGAATTTTTAAAGTACATAATTAAGTAACGCATCGAATGTGATATAATCCGTTGAGTATATCTTTTAGTTTCTCAATTGTCGAGTATATACGACGAATTTTCTATAAACTTCGATTACTGCATCGAAATATGCGGTTATAATTAATTATATTGCAAATTGATAAATTATCTTCGCATGTACGCACCGTAATTACATAATTTTCTGACAAATCAATCATTTTTTGTCTGTCGCTTCGTGAAATATATTTTGCTTGTTTTATTTGTCCGCTTACAAGATAATAAATGATAAGGCAACAACATATTCAGCGGCCGATTTCACAATTGCTAGGCTATCCATAATTAAAAATTTTAATGATTCCAGTATACCACGCGGGTATTTTCCACGACTCAAACTTGCTCGGTAACACTCGGCACCTGCAAAAATCCGACAACATCTACATACATAAATTCCAGCAATAATTCTCATATATACAACACTCATCAACCATCATCAGCAACAATAAGCCACCTTTCCCAACCGCCTCGGTATATCTCTCATAAGGAGCCTCTGTATATCGCATTACACTTGAGCGCTGTACGGCAAGAAAAGCAAATCGGTCTAAAGATCTCATTATCCGCTGGAGATTGATTAATCCGTTGAAATGAGCAAGCTGCAGCAGCCGCCGCTCATTCACCACTGCTGCACATCCATTCAGTTATGCAAAGCCGCTCGGGCAGAAGTAGTAGCAGACAGCAGCGCGTTTACGTTGAATGCGCAGCCGTGTCGTAATGAAATCGACGCTCACCGGCCCCGGCACGTCGCCTCGGGTTAGAGAGCGAGAGAGGCGGAGGAGAGGATCTTCTCGTCTTCTTCTCCGCTGCCGCAGGATCTCGCTCCTCTTGGGTTTTCCTTGGCTGCTCTCGTGCGCTGAGGTCTTAATGGTTTTTGATTTTTTTTTAAGAACATAGGGGGTTCTATATTATGAATGTCTGTGGTACAGTGTATAATTTGTAGTTAGAGAAAAATTTGTTGTTTTTTTTTAATTATGCAGAAAAACAGCTTTTGTAATTGAAATTGAAGAAACTATGCTTTGTACAGTAGAAAAAGGTGATAAATGTTTGAAATATCCGTTAGATTGAATTCAGATGATAATTTATGAGGATAAAAAGTTGTAAGAAATAAGATTAGAAATCAGCATTAGATAAAGATCGTCCTTCATCCATTTGCATGTATTCAATATCAAATTAATTTATTGCAACTTTTTCACTCACAGTCAGAAGATCTACAACTTTATATACACAAAACAATAAGAGAAAAATCATCCCTAATGAAGCAAAAAAAGTTTTAATTCAACAAAAAAGTACAATTCCAGTATTAAGTCGTGACTTTTGAACTGCAAAAATGTTACGGATCTCTTCAACAACCTTTCCGAGTCTACATCAATCGCTTCCCAATACACATCATCTTTTTCTCTCTCTCTCTCACTCCACTCCTACCCAGCGAGAGCAAAGCGAGCAACACGCCTGCACCGCGCTCGCTCCACATCCATGCGTCACGATAATGAGCCAACATATCTCGACTCGGTTACTTATATACTTCTGCTCCGGTACACTTCTCCACTCGGCACTCGAAGCTCGCTCGAGTGCTACGCGAGATGATTTACGCGAGCCTGTCCCGAGGGTAGCGTCAAAACCAATACGGGGGATTATTTTAGAAGAGAGACAGAGCGTGCTGAATGCGCTACACCTGTTGCGCTCGACGCGCGCGCTAGCTACCACACTACCGCTTGCGTATATAGTGCCCGGCTTTAGAGCTTTTCCGCTGATTTACGGTTGCGGTGGTAGAAAGAGAAAGAGAGGGAGTGAGACTTGATTGTGGGGGAGGAGGCGAAAGAGAGATAAAAGCGACGCGCGAGAGAGAGATATGGGTGCCGTGGGTGTGGGAACGCGCGGAGATGAGAGGGAGAGTTATATGGCACGGTGGTTTAACTCAATTTTCAAGTGATTTTTTTCAGCCGATGAGGCGAGATATTTTTTTTTTCTTTTTACCTGCTCGTTGGTAATGCTTCCTTCACGATTTACCATTTTATTATATGTAATGAGTACCTTGCTAAAATTCATCGAATTAATAATATTCTGCGGAGATTTATCAAAAAGGACGTAAGCACTTTTTACGCGTTTAAAAGAACGTTTACCAAATTTCATAAAAGGTAAAAGAAATTGATTAATTATAATGTACTTAAAAATTAAAAACAAATTCTTTTTTAATAGTTCTTTGTGGAATCACCAAATTTATAATGTCGAAATTACACTAACTATTGGTTCTCATATTCTAAAATGCATGCACCAAATAAAGAATATAATTCGTTAATATAGATTAAAACAGCCTCACATGTTTTCCTCGGAATTAATCACGTCGCTTTCACAAAATATTTAAAATCTCATTCGAAGCACCGATGACTTAATACCACTCCCGATTCACGTACATAAATACAGCTAATAATATCTTCGTCATAACTGTAAACGGCAAAGACACCGCCGCAAAACCAATCAAGCGGCTGCGAAGGTCTTCATCATCATCAGCGCGGCCGTCGGGGTGACCGTCGTGGTGCCGAAAAGGAACACCACAATGATTTAATTAACTATTGACATTCGATAAAATAATGAAAAAGCCCAGAGCACACGATAAATCAATACGCACGCCGCATTAATTATATCAACAGTATCTCTCTCTCTCTGCGATGCAGCGATGCACAAAACAATGAATCGGAAAAAACGAGCGTCGTACTACATACACGCACATCTTCATCATTCATCAGCGGCGCGCTTGCAAAAGTAATCGGAGCGCTCGCTCGCTGGTGCGAGCGCGAAACATTAAAGGAAGCGAGAGAGGCGCTAAAAAGTCAAAAGCGAGCGCGAAAGTCGAGCGAAAAATGAGGCTACACGCGTGTACGCGCGCGAAATTAAATTCGAGAGGGAGGGAGAGAGAAGGTGCGCGACGGGGGGGCGCAGCCGAGAGGAGAGATTTCGGCCGACGCCGACGCAATTCGCACCTGATTCCGCTGCACAATGAAACCGTTATTAGCCGTGTCTATGGCTATATTTCACGCTCGCTGCGGGTTCTAGGAAGCGAAGAGTTTCGGTGTGTGTGTGTGTGCGCGCCGAAGTTTTGATTTACCGGGTTCGTAGTTGTGATTTGTAATGCTGTTTGGATTGAGAACGGCATCGTGCAGCATTGGTTATTTAAAAAGGATTATGATTTAATAATAACACCGAGTTGTTTTTATAAACATGTTGGTGTTTTCGATGAATGCGGTGTTTTTTTTCGCCGCAATGTTTATAGCGCTCGATAACGATAAATTCGTACATCCTTTCAGACTGCCGCACGTTTTTGTCGCGATCTCGCTTTACATATTCAGAAAATCGACATAATGTTGTTGCTGCAACCGTCGTCGGTTTTTAGGAGGAAGTTACACTCGGGCGGCCTGTATCGGACTGTATATTTCAAAAGGCTTCGCCGAGAACGAAATCACCCGCGGCGACGCCTAATTAAGCGTAGATAAAATGTGTATAAGGACGGAAAAATAATTATGACCCACATTATAAGGACTTGGGGCGCACACACACACACAGAGCCCGGCTCTGACGTCAATTTGTTTCGCGAATGCGCTGCTGCTCTTTCATCACGAGGAATCATTTACTCGACTTCCTAGAATCTATTTTTGACTCATTTAATGGGCTGTTTACTATAGCTTTTAATCGAATTTATTTTTTGCTACGAAAAAAAGGTTTTTACAACAATAAATGGGCTTTTGTCTGTTTTTTGATTATGGGAAGGAGAATTTCTGTGTGTGAAATCTTTTTCTTTATGATATAATTAAGAAATACATTTAGAAATACAAAACATGTTTATAAATACCTTCTTTTCACCATTCTAATCATTTTTGCTGTAAAAACAGTACTCGCCATTATATAACGCAATCGAAACATCCAAAACCAAACTCACCAAGCGCACCTCAATAAACCCAACGACAACCACATCCAGCGGGAGAAACTACACTCGGGAGTGGGTGTAAAATGGTCCACACACTACATGCTTCCCTCGCGTGATCTCAGGGCGCATAACCTGGCCGATTTATTGAGGCCGCTGCCGCCGCCGTCGCTCGACGGGGTACATATCTACCCCGCACACCCGCGCATCGATGCGCGCGCGTGCGCGCGGCCCTATAAAACAGCGGGCGCGCGTTCGTTCGGATAATTAAGACATCGTATAAGCGCGGAGCGGCTCACCGCGAGCAGTCCTTATAGATATATATACACGCGCACTTTGTTGCGATCGCGGCGCGTGGGCGAAGATTCGTTTTATGTCGGGACTGCGGCGATTGTTTTTCATTTTTGCTGAGTCGCTGGTGTTGTCGCTGCGGTGGGAATTAAGATGTCGCTGGGTACGTGCGTACGTGTCGTAAAGTTGCAGAGTTTTAAGTGGCGATCAATACAATTATTTTTTAATTAAGAGCTTTTGAATTTTGTAAGACTATAGCAGAATCAAAACGCGCTACACGCGTACTATTTTGTTTTTGAGGTTATATGTATATAAATTTTCATTAGAATTTCATTTTATTTAGTTTAAATGATAGGATCATAATCCGATCATTTATAAAGCATGGAAAAATTAATCTTTTTTCGAATTTCATTTAATTATTTAGTTTTAAATAGTTAAGAATAAAAATTCAATTTCAAAAACTCAAATGTAGCGGAAGTACCGAATTTTCGCGCCTATTGCTTAGAGGCTAATCAAAATCAATACTTCACAACATTCGGCTATCATTTTTTTACGGAATACGTATAATACAACTGACTATTTCGTTCGTTGGTACACGATTGTATCGCTATTTTTATATAAGGTCAGTAGGTCATAAATACAGGTAATTTTCATTAATTAAACCATTTTGATTATATTCTGGTTATATACGTTGTAATCTTTGTACACGGCGTTTAAAAAAATATCAATTTCCGAGGTGTGAAATATCATCCGGCGACTTTCGGTTGAGTATAACTTTTAAGGCAAACTGTTTATTGTCACTTTAAAGAATAACGCTTTACAACGGCCATATCTCCTTTATGCCTTTATTGATTCGTGCGATATATACAGCGAGACGCGCGTATACACAGGCGAGCGCTTTTTTTTTGTTTTCATCGGGCTCGGGCACTGCGCTTTCTCCATTAATTAGGCCCAACTTCAATAACGCGTCCTCTCGCGAAACGCGAGAGCGGCACGCCGAAATCACCCCAATAAAATCTGGAGTCGCGCGCGCGCTCGGAAGAGACGAGTTTTAATGCTTTTGCGTATCTCGATCGCGTGGGCAGCGCGCGCAAGCGCAGGATAAGATACGATTTTTCGGTTTAATGAACAATTTCACGGTTTCGTTTATGACTTCATTCCCGAGATATTCCTCCGAGCAAACGTATATATATATACACATGCGTCTTCACGAAGTAAGAGGCGAAGTGCAGCTCTTATTTTTTTTCTTTTCTCACGTGTCCGGCGGTATTGTAAAGAGCACGATATACAGTTAATTCGCAAACGTTCGGCTTTTGGCAGGTAAAGGAAGTATGTATTATTGTATTTGACTGGCAGATTAATTTATTGCTTCTATCGATAACTTAAAGAAAATCTTTTGAAAAGACATATAATTAATTGCGTATGCGAATTTAACGATTTAAATGGATTCATTTGTCATGAAAAATATAATCATTCGACATTTCAATACTGTGGTAAATAAAGAAACACTTTTTCTAAAATAGTTATAAATATTCTGTCACTTTTGTTAGCCATTATCTTTCTATTATCTCGTTTGCTTTATGAACGAGCGGCTCGGTTGTAAATTATGAAAAACCACATGCGACTGCTGTATTACGGCACCTGTACATGACGACACATTCGACTTCTTCATTTTTAACTTATTACTGTAACGCACGCGCAGATGAGGCCGACTGACAAATGACTAACAAATGATTTTTCTTTCAGGCGAGACTACCTCGCAAAAAATAATTACCCCCCTCATCCATCAACCTCTAAGACGACAATTTTCCATAAGCTATCTCTTCTTTCAATTTTTCAAAATTCAATTACCTTTCACTATATTTTTTTAAAAATATTCACTTACCTCTTATGCCACGCACCTACCATTTCTTCGAAGCTATTAATACCCAAGAATATTATAAGACACCTTGCACTTTCCCGTCGGAGCACTGCCCTACATACTCCCGCATCATCATCATATACCTGCTGCACTCTCGCCCGCGGTGTCAAAGGCCAAGCGCGGGGTTCAAAGTACTTCCTCCTCCTCCTTCTTCTTCTTTCTCTTCTCCTTTACCTCGCCTCGCTGCTCACTCGAGAGGAGGATGGGAGCAGCGCACGCCCACGTACACATAGCGCGTGCACGAGGAAAAAAAACCAGAGCCCTGATGAGAGCACACGCGAAGGTATGCCGGAGGGCAGCCCAGCGAATGATGTTATCCGAAGCGTTATGCCGTTTTAAAAGGTTCGCTCTTTCTCGCGTGGCCTTCGTAATTCCATCTTCCGGCTCGTTGATAAAACGCTTATATGGGGCTGGACTGTGTGCGGCTATGGGTGAGAGGGGAAGTGTTGAGGGTTAACGAGGTGGCGTGAGATGATGACAAATTCGAAGGACTTTTTTCGGATGGGTGTCTGGGAGGGACTGAGGCCATTGAAATGTGAGACTCAAATGCGGGGTATGAACTTATCTAACGTTTAATGAGATGGAAAAAAATTTAGAGTTTTCTTTCATTAAAGCGTGAAAGATATTTGTAAGCTTTATTTGTTTGTGATTGACTGCTGTTGAATAAAAACTTGCGATTAGAGTAGTATCTTAGAGCAATATGAAGACTTATTGCTTGTTAAAATTTGTAGGCATCACGGTCAGTGATTAAAAAATAATTAGGAATGTTATGAGTGTTGAGAAGGAATAAGGAGGTCACAGGAGTGGAAGTCAACGGAGCAATTAGAATATTTAACAACAAGAGACGCGTTCCAGTCAATTTCGTAAAATTTTCCTTTGAATAAATTTTATCAAACAAATTCTATAAGTAAATAAATACTTATGCCCTTCATACAGCTCTGAGTTACAGTTGAGAAAGTACAGATACAGTGGAAGAAGAAGGAACAGATCGATCTATTCCTTCTTGTTCCTTCTTGTTCCACTGTATCTGTAGTTTTTCAACTATATAATAAACTAATACAATAGATTAATATTCTGATATTTGACTGTGACAAGTATACATACCTATATATATATATATATGGTATAAATTCAGGGTACGACTGTTCTGCTCTCGCCTCCGAGCAAGACTAAACTTATCACTCTCCTATAGCGTTCTTCGTGAGGAGTGAGGGTCAGTTCCAATAGTTAAACTACAGTACTGGAACATAGAATCTTTCTATGAATATGTCAGTTAGATGAATATATCGACACCTCTTAGAAAACTAGCATTTTTTGTAGCGTTCTCACGAAGAATAGTACGAGATTGTGACGAAAAGTAGCACGATTGGCGAGTATGCAACGAAAAGTAACGCGATTAACAAGCTTGCGGCGAAAATTAACACTTTGCGCGTGACAGCTAATTTCCTAATGCGAATCAACAATTATATTACATCTTAGAAAAATTTATAATGTATATATATTATGTGTATATTATTCTACAAATGTTTTTTTTTTTAATGCAGGTTTCCGTAAAGAGGGAACGTTCAGAAAGTTCAGTAGAGATGGTTCAAGTTCAAGCAGATTTGTAATGATATCATAAAAAATGTATGGAGCCACGGTGATGTTTGAGATAATCAATTAATAATATGAAAATCCGTGTAAAAGTACTAAGATCGATTAGGTTGACGCAATAATACATCAACATACGTCATATTTTCCGTTTTGAACACGCCTATGACTAACGATATAAATCATATGCTTGCACATTAAACAATTCTTTGGCTAAAATTAAATTATTTTTTATTTAATATACTATTTAAATATCTTACACTTTGAAATTGAATTTTATGAATATTAATAACACAAGTCTAATAAGACAATTTTAGTTTGTATTTGTGATACTGAATTGATTTGTGAGTCTTCATAGAACCACCTTAATTCTGAAGAGCAGCCCTTTAGTTATATTACTGTAGATACTACTGTAATTATTTTGTCGGAAATTCTCCATCCGTACGTCAATACACTATATTCTTCATAGTCCACACATTCTGAATCTCGAAAAATGCAGGGGATCTCGCGAAACGCTGGCTCTTGGTAGTATTCGACGCAAATAGATAGTACGTGATAGTCTTCCCTACAGACGCTGAAGTGGACTAGTGTTTATCGGAACCTATTTTAGAATTAGAGTTATTAGTGATTAAATTTAAAGTGAATGAGCCAAATATATCGTTGTTATAAATAGACAACATATTAACAGTTGAACATTTTGAATTTAAAACAGTGATATCCCATTATGGGTATGTACAAACATAATTGTCCTACATTCACAAAAAGAGCTTCTAGGTGATAGAGGAAATCTTTTTATTATAGGCCCATGCAGAAAATCCGTTTCATATAAAGTGAATCTTCTATAAGTGACAGGAATCCATGTGACTGTAAACTTTAAACAAATTCTGTAAATTTTTACAGTTAAATGAACTTATAGAAGATTCATTTTATATGAAACGGATTTTCTGCATGGGCCTATAATAAAAAGATTTCCTCTATCACCTAGAAGTTACTTGTGTGAGTATACAACGTTACGCAGTTATACAGGGCTGGCGCGGCAAGATTCTTCATTTGTCGTAAATAACAAGTGAACGACGGTAAGTTATCTATTAAACTAAGACAAATATTAAGTAGCATTTATGTTAAGCGGATACATCCGCTTGAATATGAATCCCATTTTCGTGAGTGTACAAATCGACAATACACATACCTCTCGAACCATAATTCACCCTTTTCGTGCCCTCCCACACGAACCGAATCACGCAAGCAAAACTCGAGAGAAAGAGAGAGAGCAAGAACCCATCAGCGCCCGAAAAACCGAGCCCGAGCACATCGCATCTGACAAAAGGAAGAGCGCCGAGCGAGCGAGAGAGAAGATCGGCCCTGATGGGGAAGGTTACGTGTGTGCACGCGCGTGCGGGAGTAGAGAAGACAGCGGCCGCTTAATCATCCTCTCTCCCGATCCGAGTTCGTTCGCCCGCGGAGCGAGCCCAAGCCGCAGCAGACCTGCTCTCTAATGGAATTCAATATCGTGCCTTAATACTCTTAATAATCCGGGAGGCCCTAATGCTACCCGAGCCAGCCGCGCGCACGCGCGGGTAACATAATAGCTCGGGCCCCGTTGTTGCGTGGGCGGTGGCCCCGGGGCGATATTCGATTTCGCGCTTTGAAAATATGCGCCTCTATTACACACGCGCGCGCGCGGACCCCCTTCGTTTTTTTTTCTTATTTCGCCTCGCTCTTGGTTATCTTGAGGCAGGTCTGTAGCGAGGGTCTCCGGGTCCCGTGATTGCCGCCGGGCACAGTGTCTGTGTGTGTCTGTGTGTATTTTGGTTTACCGTGCGGAAAGACTGGGGGTATAATTGGGGTTTGCGGAGGAGTATACGAACGGGTATTTTGGAAGTGTTTCGCGAGACTTCGAGGGGGTGAAATGTTTGTCATTATAGTTTGCCAGTCGCTTTGGAGCGGTGTATTCTGGTTTTCGTACATAAGAGACGCGTTGAAAGATTTTTGGGGCCTTGGAATTCGAAAAAATTGTTGAACCTGCTAATCACCGAGACGTCAGGTCTGCGTTGAGAGTTATGTCGAATTCTTACCGGCAAACGTATACTTATTCTTGTTTTTAAAACTTTTTTTCTTTTACAATTATTTAAAAAATAAAAAAACATTATATATAAATTAAAATTTATTCAACAGTATAATATATGATTTTGTCGCTTTCCAGAAACATTATACCTACGAAGGCTATATACGTAAACATATCCATAACGCCGCCTCCATAATTAATTCAACGTAATTCCAGTATTATCCACCAGAAAATAACAACCATCTAAAAATCCCTGCTATATAGCTATGATTTACGCGGGACATTTGCCTATACACTCTCACTCTTTTCTATATACTTCACAGACGCACACCTATAACCCACCCACCTCCACTATACACAACGTAATTGCAAACTCCTCGGAGCGAAATGCCCCGCGCATAGAGAGCTCGTTCTGCGAACGGCGATTTTTCGTCGTATACGATCCTGAAATTCTTTCGGCAGCCGCCCGCGAGAGTAAATTAGTTCGTTGAAGCGGTCTCTTTTTCGCAAGTCCCGCTGCGGCGGCACACTGCCCGCGGGCGGCTCACTCTCTCCCTCTCCCTCCCCCCCTCTCTCTCTCTCTCTCTCGGTTTAAGTATCTGCTTAATACCTTAAGTAATAGAACCTGAAACAAAACCACGACAGTGCGGGGCGTATATTTATAAAACGGCTCCTTAATAGCCTCGATAAATCTCTTTAGTTTCATGTGTATAACTTATGCATATGGATTTAATAACATTTCCCTAGTGCGCTGTATTATTAGAGATGTTTTACGCTATTTTCGCGCATAGTCGCTAGTTTTTTTTTTAACCGTTTGAATCGATGTCTCGGATAAAATAAAACTTTATAGTCACGTCATAAGTACTATTTTTGGTGACTAAACATTATTTACCTTTGGATATACTGTTTTATAAATTATATTATTTTCATATACTTTATAGCCAGTTTTTCTTGAACGAACTTGAGCTAGTGTGAGATTTCATAATACAATCGATACGAGTAACACGTAACAACCAAATAAATTTCAAATTACTAATGTGAAAGTAAGTTGTAGTCTAAACACGCATGTTATTCTTGTGCTTCACTTTACAAAATAAATCTGCGTTGTAGAAAATACGTTATAAACAAAAAATAACTAAACATCAAAATAATTTATTATCCCGAATGATCTCTTATCAAGATGTCATTACAGTTATAACTGACTCTTTACTAAAAACACTCCGGAATTATTTTCAATATCTTTGCATACACTCCGATCGCACAAAACTGCCCTCCTCCCGCTGCACTCGAGCCCAAAAACGCGCCATTAAATCTTATCGACGATCCCAATTTCCGATCGGAATCCCCGCTGCAGCAGCAGCAGCAGCCCTCGAAAAAGCCTGGCGCGCAGCAATTGGCCATCGATAAACGTCAGGTCGGGAGAAAAAGGAGACGTTCGCGCACCGCCGGGCGCAAAAGACGAATTGCTTATTCCGCGCGCGTGAGACCGGATGCTGCGCGCACACCGCAAGCCGAATCTCATATGCGAATGCAACATGCGTGATGCGTGGGTAGCGGACTTTTTGCGCGGTGGGCAAGTGCGCGCACGCGTCGGAATCGTAATGAACGGTCTTGTGCCGAGGGTCGGGTAAAAAGGATGGGTGACAGTGGCTTGATGGTTTATTGCGCGTTATGAAGAGAATTTTGTGTAGTTTTCTTTGGCGGTGCGCCTCTGTATGACGTTTTTCGTTAAAATTGCCGAGATGCGGGAAGCAGAGGTGTATAGATTTAGAGATATTTTTGCATGATGTTATATGCAATGAAAATAAATGAATTTTAACGACGGCAAACAAGTTTAATTTTTCCATATACCGAGAGAAAATTATTGGTCTTGACATTAATCGCGTGAGATTCAGCGCGCATTCAAATAAAATTAAAATCGATTACCTGAAAAGAGAAGAACAACTTGAGTATAATCCGCGTTACCTGACTTTCCGTGGTGAAAGAAAACATGCTGCACGGATGTGCGCATTAAACGCATACACGTATCACTCAAATTTATGAATGTTATTCGCGGATGATGAGCTATAATGCGTCAAATAAATTAGATTGACGATACCTTGAAGTGTATTTAGAGTTATTTGTTATTGTTGTTAAATATGATGGTAAAATTTCTGCCAGAAAATAATTAAATTTCGATTCCATAATGACTTTCTATTTGTATCTTATACTACGCACACGCATTAGAAATGATATCTTCCGAAAAAGTAGGCGGTCTAGCACCGGAATAGCTCAAGAATGGTACCTGTAGATAGATCAACCAATGTCTATAGAGGTGTAATTTAATGACAGATATTGTGACATCTTTCTACCGGTACCATTCTTAAGGTATCTAAGTACACAGCCGCCTACCTTACTCTAAAAATAAAAAACATTATCTCGCGTTAAAAATCGATGAAACTTTTAAAAATATCAAAGAAAGAACAACTAGAGTGAAACATTCATCGATGATCCCTTTGAACTAATCTCGTACACAGTCTGTAAACCATAAGAGAAAACGAACAAATTTTACAAACCACGCACCTTACACCCGCCTTTACACCGCAAACCCTATAGCGATCACCGCGTCGCGTGCGTCATTACGCCGAGAGCCCGCGCGCGGTTATTTATTTACGTACACACACTCTCCTTCTCTTTCTCCGGCAGCATCTAGCACACATGGCTGCGCACGCATTCATGACGAGCGAGAGGGCGATATGATACGAGGTGCAAAGAACGGCGCGCACTTTGTCGCGGATATGTTCAGCATTATCTCGCTTTCTCTCTCGGGGTGGTGCATCGATTTCAGTACTATTAATACGGACGCGATTTTTTTTTTCACATCACGCTGTTCACGCCGAATTGGCGTTATCGGAAAATTATAGGCGTTTCGTCTTTTAATACACTCGCGACTCTATTTTCAGTTCCTTTAAATGGGTTTAATTTACTGTAAATTTATTAATAGTCGGGGCGAAATAGTGTATTGTGAATTCGTTGATTTTTTTTGTCGGATAATAGACGTAGGCCGCTCTGTCAGCGAGCAGTTTCCGATAAACTAAGAATTTTATATGATGAAAAAAAGTATTGTAAAATATAAATGAAAGACACAAGAAGGTTACGATTTGCGTCATACGAGTAATTCGCTGATTATTTTTATCGCTAGCGATAAATTTAATTAAAAAGAGGTAAATTTAAGGAAACTAAAAGGTTGCTGAAACCCGATATTGTTGTAAAATAGCTTTTTCCGTTCGTTCAAATGCGCATTACTGACTGACCTCGTTCCGAGCTTGTACTCCTGTATTGATTTTCCATTAATTAAACAATTTAATTAATTGAAAAGTGCTACTATACTTATTTCCGTATCGCCTTCCAATTCAGTTTATTGTTACGGTCTCTTTAATAAATGTAAATATAGGGGTATTATATTTACGCGTGAAAGCCTCAGCTCCACACTCTACAATATAAAATACTCGTCGTTTTCAGAATATTGAATCAACGAATGGGAATCTATACAGTTCTGTAAATAAATTTTCATTTGTAAGAAACATATTATTTAACCAGCACAAAATTATTTCATCGTCAACTATTGAATCACTAAAAATATGCTGTCTCAGCCGGGGGTCAAAGAAGCCGCCGTCAGTTGCAGCCTCCGCCGACGCAGATGCACCTTGAATTTCTCGCTGGTAGGCGTATATATGCGACGGCTCTCGGGAAGGATCACGCGACGCGTCTCATACGTTACAAGTATACACGGACGTGCATTTATCCACTTGCACTGCAGCGTATTATGCGATATTTTGGTCTCTTACGCGTGCGCTGCGCGCCGGTCACGATAGCCAAAATTGCGTTTTGCACAAAGAACGCCGACGCGCGCCGCGGAGAGTTTGCGTGTGTTAACAGCGTCTGTCGTTTTCTCGTGACTTGCTACGGCGAATTCTGTGTCATTGTCGCGCGCTCGTTGAAGCGGAATGGAGTTTGTTGCTGAGGGCTGATGATAAAGGCGAGGGATTAAAGTAGTTTATTGCGTGTCGTAATTATGAAATATAATATGCGGTTAAGTTGATAAAATAAATAAAGGACGTTTTAAAAGATCTCTGAGAAGTAGGCCTTTTCAAGTTTAAAAAATATTTTTCGTTCACTACTTATATATAAGAAACTTATTGTACAGATAAATTAATTTGTTTCTTTGGAAAGTAAAAAGTATATTGGCAAGAAAATTGATATTAAAAATATACCAAAGTATGCACAAAGTCAGTGTTACAGATTCTAATTGGACAGTTTATATTGCACTTTAAGCTTACGCAACTATATATGAGAAAGACTTAATATTTTAGAAGTCTATAGAAGAAAATAGACGCTGATTATTTTTACTTCATTGTCTCTTACTTCCAATTGAGGCGTTGTTCTCCAGCAGAGTGGTTTAATTGCTTCTAAATAAGACAGTTTTTTAATATTTTGTCGTTATCTTGTTCTAATTTTTCAACTGTTTTCCACGATCCAATTGTGGAGGCTTCATTTAGTAAGACACTTTTTATATCCATTATGTATGTATTTTTAATAATCAAGCCACATAATTCAAGTTAAAAATTTAAATCGATCGATCTAACTTTGTATATCCCCTTCCCACCAGTAATATACAATAACCAACGTAAACGATAACCTCACACAATCACAAACTTTGATCAACCCATATCGCACCGCATCTTCTCAAAACGAAACGTAGCCAGCATTATGAGGCCATCAGACATCACATCAAACCAGTCCATTACGCCTCGCGATCTCAGCAGCAGACGGCGACGACGACGACGACGGCTCGTTGAAAAGCTCGCGCGCTACCGCGGCGCTGGCCGCCGCACATAGTGGGCAGGATATACGAGATCCGCGCCTCCCCGCGGGCACAATACGCGCGCTCCCATTGAGCGAGCGGCTCATACCTGCGCGCGGCGCTCGATTCGCTCGGGCGTTTATTAGCCGGCCGCTGATAAACGGCGCGAATCTCCCACTCCGTGGTGTATACTAGAACGAGTGCATCAGAATTCCAAGGCTCACGAGAGGCGGTTTTTTGTCCGCGCGGCTGAGGTTCTGGTTTTTTTTTTCAGACGGTTATATAGGCGCCGCGTAGTTTTTTGCTGGCGCGCGCGGTTGCGATAAGGTATATATACATATAGGGGGCAAAAAATATTGAGTTGTTGTTTCGTGGCTTTGATGTCGTTGAGTAACGATTTTGAATATAAATATATTTATTATCGATCGCGCGGTTTAGTTATGCTTGCGCTGTACGATATTGTCTTTGAAATGTAGGTATAATATAATGATTAGATTGGTTAGTTTACCTGATAGAGTGTAAAGGTCGATTGAGGTGGACATAAAATGTCTCTTACACTTACTTTTTATGGCTGTACTTATGTTTAATAGACTTTTGGATATAGATTTTATATTCATAAATGGGCACCTTATCTTAGATGCACATTATGTTACATATATTATTTTACATCGACTGTTTCCCCTATGTCAAACTTTCCGTTTCTTTACATCTCTTATTTATAGAAACATAGTAACTACGTCGTCTCAATCGAGCCACCCAAACTACGCATATCTTACAAAAATCCCGGAAACAACAACGCCGCGCCGTCGAAACATCCACCTCGCCCAACCCCTCACGAATATTCCACATACTCGCTCCGAAAATTCTTGTTCTTACACGTGCTCTCTCTCTCCCTCCTCCTACTCCGCAATTTCTCGAGTCCTTCGCGCGCCTTGAGCGGCAGCTGCAGCTCTCCGTCTCTCTCCGCCCGCGGCAGGTGGAAATCCACCTACCGTCGGCGGCGGTTCCAAAAGGCGGCGCGTGGGCTAATCGGCATCGCGCCCTTAATGACGCGCGCGCGCCCGAAATATTCGCTTAATTGGCCGCCACCGCCGCCGCCTTCCTTTATTTATATCGCCGCGATCGGCGCAGAGACACACGGGGCCGATTTTCGATTCCCCGTATACTTATATATAAAGTCTGTTTGTGTGTATACGCGAGAGCGCGTGGGTATATAAGAAGACGATCATCGATAAGCCCTCATTATTCCGGGCATCGCGCGAAAAGGGTGTCCCTCGCTTTTTTCCACGGTTATTTCGTTCTTTTATCGCGCCTCCTCCGCATTGTGCGCCGCGCAGAAAGGTGTCGGCTCGCTTTTTTTTTATAATGTTTTTGTCGGACGTCGTTGCCGGCGGCCGGTTAGAAACGTTGATCGATAACTCGAGGAACACGGGCCGATAAGTCGGACAAGTTGCGCGGCGGCGGCGGCGGCGGTGGATCTCTGAATTTGTATGTTAATGCGGTGTACCTGTTTAACGTTATTTCTTTTTATCGGAGTCTTTCTCGGTTTTGTCTCCCGCTCGTTTATTTCTTGTTTCCTCCTTGCCTCTTTATTTGTTGCTTTCGACAACGAGGAAAGAAGCATTATCGTTGGGCCGTGTGTTAAGTGCTTTAAAGAGGAAAAGATGAGCACTTGCGTTCGGGGGTTTATTTATGGTTCGTGGATTCGAGATGTTTTTCTTTGTTTTCTTAAAGTTGGATTGAAGTATAATGCGAGAGAGAAAGTTATATAGTTAAATACAATTGGAATTGCCCTAATAGTTAGGTGTATCATTCTAAATCAATGACATTATCAAAATGTATATATGTAATTTATGACGTTGCTTTTATAAATATATTTTGCTTACGTCAGAACTGGTATATCGTCATTTAGTCCCGAATTACTTTGCAGGTACCAAATTAAAGGGAACAATTTCTTTAATTAGGTGAAAATAATGAATATATAATAACACAATTATCGTATAATTATAAGACTTGAAAGACACTATTTTTCAATACACAACCGTTACAAGTACCGTTCCACAAACCAGTATAATAATTATTATATTATAATGATGGCAATAGATACTGTTTATCAGCTTTTCGTTTTATCACAAGTAATTTCTTATAGCTCCTTCTTAAATGATTGTGTTTGTAACGTTTTTCTGTTACTTTAGGTAGATTGAGTATCAGAATGGTTTGTCTGTAGGCTATAACCATTGATGGAAGCATTCATTCACATGTTGATTTTTTAGAAGTCATTTTTAAACATTGGCCATTCATATGCATATCATTTATCATTGGTCAAATAATATTTCAATTTTTATTAAAATAATGTTAGTCTTAATAGCTATCATAAAATACAAAATAGTAGAAGATAGACTTATGTAAATAATAGCCACTTCTCTCAAAATTGATACATCTGAACTGACCAACAGGAAAGGATTAACGAAACGAAAAAATGTCAACAACCAAGACAAACGTGCTTTCTGTACATTTGTCAGTCGCACCGACCAACAAAACACGACGAATCTATTATTTTTCAAACTCTCTCTCAAGTGTGTCTCACTTCGAACGATTGTCACCGGAAAATTATTTACAGCATATCACATAGCATCCTTCTCTATAAATCGCATAATTATTCAATCAAAATGATAATACGATAGTCTCCGATACTCACGGCTCACACATTCACTCGCAGATTCCCAAATTTATCTTCCAATTTTCTGATAGAGCTGCACGATTACAAAGAGCGCCACATCACGCAGCCTTTGAAAAATCACCCACGAGATCGACTGTATGTAGAAACAACTCACGCGCATTAGCATGAATCCGCCATTAAGGCATTCGTCGCACGCGGCGGCGCAGCTGCCAACGAAATATACACTCGTATGGACTTTCCAGCACCCGCAGTCGTCTTTATTCCGGATTAAGATAATTCGCGCGCGCGTCCGCGGAAGCATACATCCGTAAATCACCGGACTTTTGTATATAGCAGTGTGCGCTATCTCTATGCGCGTAGCGCGCCGATTGGTTGACGAGTTATTACACGGGATGAGCGTCCTTTTCCCTGTGCACAGCGCGAAAAGTATTTTATATATACGATAAGGATGTAGGTTGAAGTGTGTCTCGCGGGTTGTTCGAGGGAAAAGGCAAAGTTCGCGCTCAGCGATCAGGACAAATTGCGAAAGTTGTTTAGTCTTGCGTTTGCGCAAGGTTGTAATTACAGATTTGAGGGGAGAAAAAAAACCGCTGCAATTTATGCATTTGAATGTCAATATCTTTAGAGCCTTATCGATACTTTCTAGCCAATAACGTTAATTGCAATTTTCACTTTCTGATGCGCGCGTTTAAAGTTATTTTTTAGTCCCTATATATACACATCGAGTTGAGCAGCCATTGATACTTCCTCCTTGTAAACTTTTTTTTTTCTCGCATAGATCATCAAGTTACGCGTTCGCAGGAAACGCATACGACGACGACGACTAAAAATCTCGAAAATCAATTCTCTGCGTAGTACTCATTTTCAAATCCAGGCTATATACTCGTTTCTTCAATTGCACCTTCTTGAATTTTCCATCGACTGTATATAGACGAGCTACTACCAATGAAAATTCCTGCTTTTCTCTTTGCGAGACCCGTAAACGTCTTCATCCACGAAAATTTATATTCGCCGCGGGTATAACGCCATCCGCGAGAGCGAACGCCCGCTTATTTATTTATCGCCGAGTCAATAACAATAAAACGACTGATAATCACTATATCACCGGGCGCGCTGCACGCGAGCGCTGCGCAAAAAGCAACAATCGAGTGCCGCGACAAGTCCACCGGCACGTACACGTGCGTACCTCCGGTATGTCCACTACTACACACAGACACACACACGCGCGCGCGCGTGCGCGTATATAGTAGCCGCGTCGCACGCGCCGCAGCAGCCGTGGACACTTCAAAGGGCGCCGGCAATAATTATAGAAATATGCGCGTTCATGCAAACCTCGGCGATGCTGAAGCGCTACGCGGCAGCGGACGGCGCGTATAAAAGAAAACACGCGCGGTGCAAGAGAGAGGGAGAGAGAGAGAAGAAAAAGGAGGGAAACGAGGGTGTTATTCTAACTGCTGCCGGATGTTATCGGGAGGAGCGGCTCTCTGTCGGTAATACAGTTATTTATACGGGAACCCCCTCGTTATCGCGATCGCGCGCGTGCGCACTCGTATATCGATATAAAAAGAAACGCGCGCGCGTTTCTCTCGTTCTATGCTGTTGCTTCTGGTCTCCTTTCGCGGCGCGCGCGTACGTATACACCCGGATAGCTTCATCGGCTCGTCGTCTTAATTCGTGGTTTTTCTCTCTCTCTCTCTCTTCTCTCGGATGTGTGTATCGCTACCGCGATTCGAGAGCATGCGCGCGAACGCGAGAGAAATAGGTATGGGAATTCCAGGTGACGGGAATGGAATTGATTCGCGGCTCGGGAGTAAATTAACATGTCTGCGCGAGCGGAGAGGAGAGCATACCGTTTTTCGAGAAATGTCAGGTATTGGACGAGCTTGTTCGGTGAAAATCGGTTTTGTCCTTTTGCTAGGAGGATGTGTGTGTATGTGTATATGGTTTGGCGCCTTTCTGCGCGCTCTGGTTGCGCACTTACGCGGCAATTTTTACGCGACGTCTTGTATGGCGGAGCGAGGTATTAAGATAAAATGGTTATGTAAGAAAGTAAATTGTTATTACAGTTTGAAGTATGCAGCCGATGGAATGTACATTTACGCGAAGTTGAAACATTTCGACGGTTTGGAGAATTTCTTCTGAGAGTTTATCAATTTTTTACGGACAAATTGAACAGTTGGGAATGCTATTGGTATTTAAATAGGAAATTTTATAGGTGCGGATTTTCTTCACATTTCTTTTTATTTATATTTTCTATAGAATAAAAGTATATAATCTAATTATTATATAATTATCCGATTTATTTAATACTAACATTTTATTCAAATTTAATTTCGGTTTCTAAAGCTGCATAGGGAATGCGTGCTTTGCGGAGAATTATTGAAACCTGTAATATAAATAATAAAACGTAAATTGAAGTGCTGATAAAGTGAGTATAACTTACCGTCATAATCGTGACGTTTAGTGGAAATAAATAACTTTTTCCGACCGAGACTTCTCTCGCGTGAAAAATAATAAAAAAAAAACAACGGCAAAGATTGCGTTGCCAGTCCACTCAATAAATCACTCCTATTAAATAATTAAAATTTTATAAAACTATTGGAAATCGGGACAAAAATAGCTCGAGGACTATAAAATATATGTTAAGTAGGCGAACCGCGTCGCGTCGAACTGAATATAAAGACAATTAATCAATGCAAAGATATATAATTTAGTTGCTCTTGCGTCGTTCTTTTCACAAAAATCTCTAACATGGACTACTCTACTCCCTCGTTGCATAAACCCGACCGCGAAGTCATTCCAAAGGATATGTCTACTCGGAGAGAAGTAATTTACGCCGACTTTGCCACTACGTGCTCTTTTTTTCTGCATTAGGTGAGCGGCGAACGTGCACTTATGGCGTCGCAGCTACAAGTGCGACAACATAAAATTTGACTTATTCCTATGCATAATTAATTAGAAAAGGCCATTAGCCATGAAAAATAATGGTATCGAGGAATATCTAATAATCAATTAATGTAGCACTTTTCGCTGTATGCTTCCATGCTCGTGCAGCGTACA
Organism: Torymus sinensis; assembly: GCA_030522985.1. NCBI lineage: Eukaryota > Metazoa > Arthropoda > Insecta > Hymenoptera > Torymidae > Torymus > Torymus sinensis. Next base: position 8,240 of record JAPYZP010000498.1, on the reverse strand, counting down.
AACCGCTTAATCTAAATACACGCGTACAGGCGTATACCTTTGAAACGCATTATTAAGTTATTCTTACGTATCTAACGAAGAATTCAAAAAAATCCTAAACATCCATAACACACATATATATGTACAAGCGACGCTCCTTTAACGGATCTCGACATCCCGCGCGCGCTTGTACGCACGTAATGCACGGCAACGAGAATAGCCGCGCGCGCAATTGCTCCCGTCGGGAGCGCACGAGGCGCGTAATTACAATAATAACGCGCGCGCGCGCGTGCGCAGAAGGTATATAGAAGGAGAGTATAGCCCGCCCGCGGTACCGTATCCCCTGGTATTATTATCCTTAATGCTATTCAAACAGAAAAGCGCATGCGTCTGTGTATAAAGCGCGCGCTTACGGCCGTTACTTATTAGATTCAGATCGCGACTATTATATTATATGGTATAAGACTGCTGCTCGTCGCGGCCGACGGGATAATTAGCTCGTCTGTCGCCTACTGCGATTTCCATGTGTGCTGTTGGATATGACTGAGTGTACGCGCAATATGGCTCTGGGGAAGTTTTTCGGCGAGAAGTAGCCCGCCGGAGGGCCGTGATTGCATAGCGACGATGAGATTATGTCATTAAGTGGGTCGTAAAGTTGCAAAGTCACGTCGGGCGATTTTACACTGGGATATCGGTGTGTGCGCGTGTGTGTAAGAGGGACTTTTGATTTTTTTTATGCGTTTTTCTTTTGTGGAGTTGATTTATTTAATGACGCGACGCGAGTATAGGTCATTAGATTCGTTATCGGGTCATTTATCTAAATTTCTTGGGAGCATGACTGTTTTATGATGTTTGTTTTATGCTAGAACTGGATTTGAAAGTGGCAATTTTGATCATCGCTTTGATTGAAAATCTCTGTTCTTGCGTAATACGCTCAGAGACTTACTTTTTATATCTCAGAATGAAGTTTAAACTTTTTATGGCACGGTTTTTCTTGTATGAGGTAAAAGCAGATTTCTATACAAAGAATTTAACGATGCTATAGTAAGTCATAACACTGCGTAATATTTGCAAATTTATTAATAAATTATTGTCTGATATGACTTGATCTGGAATTGATATAAAACTTGACCCAGAATATAGTTTCACAACTTTCAATTATTTTGATATGCTAATGTTGACAATTTAATTTGAATATGTAAAGGCATTTCCTGCTAAACTGATTACCTTCGGTAGGCTTGAGCGCCAGTTTAAACACTTTTTTGTACTAATCGATTGTGTACGAGGGTAATTTATTTTCTAATCAGCCCTCAATTGAAAAATATTAAAATAATCTTGTTAACTAAGAATGTTGGAATGTAGGCGCAAGGTAAAGATCAGTAAATCAGAAGTTTTTGATGTTTATAGTGATAAACTAACTACTGTAAGTGAGACTTGAAATTCTTGCGTTATGGAGACATTATCTTTCATAAAATAGTTTCCTCGATTGATGTACTTATATTTGCACTTAGTAGTAGTTGCAAGGAAAGTATTGCAGTCACGCAATTCAATTGTTTTTGGCACACAAGTGCAATGATGTGTTTCCTATATATTTTCGATGATGAATGTAAATCTGATGTCAACAATTTAATACTAGAATCAACCCCTAAAATGGTGTGAAGTATCGAATATGATCGCCATATTGGATCCGGCATATTGAATTTCATGGATCTAATGGCAATTCTGATATATTAGATTGCCGCTCCATAAATTCGAAGCTTTTTGAGTATGTGTTTATAATCAAATTTCACAGCTAACGAATTGAATTCACGAAAACACGTTTGTTTTGCATGTATTTGTTTATAACAATCATAAACAATACTGAATTAATAAAAGTCCTATTTGATTGAAAGTTTAAGTCTTCTACTATCTGAAAATGCAAAAAAAAATCAGAATTTTACATAGAATATAAAAAAAAACTGCTAAAGAAAAAAAACAGGGTACCGATATATCGGCTCCTGTGACTGAAAGGGTCAAAGTAAGTGTTATAACAACATTGGCTAAAAAAATTTGTTTTAATAATGAAATAGTTTTATCAAAATGACGTACCACAACTATTGCAATTACAATGTATTCTATAGTATAAGGAATGCGCTGTTTTTGGTTTTTCTAAGTTATTGTGAAAATATCAGGTATGTGAGTCATTTGTTCGGGTTTCAGAATTTCTCAAGTCCTGTACCTGATACCATGCAATCTTAACACCTGTAAAGTCATTCCGATCGTAAAAATAATTTATTTGCAATATAAACAAGTATAATCATTGGACGTGTTATTCCTCTAATAAAGTCCACCATGAATCTGTCCTTCTGCGCACACGTACGCGCGCGTCTATTAGTCGGGTTAACAACGTTGTAATAGCACGGCGCGGAAATATTTAAAAGAATGTTTTCATGCGATCTCTTATTACGCTCATGAATATAAACTGCGTTTTCGCGTGTAAACACCTTGCATATTTTATGCTAAACATCAATTTTCTCGTAAGTATATATCTATATATGCACCTGCCGCGGAGAAAACGATCGAGAGAGCGATATTTTTACGATTAGTCGAATAATCGATTGATTTACGAGACTTTATTATTCGCATAACGTATGATTGCAAAGAGGAGAAGAGAACCTCGCGTCATAATCGATTTATTGCACCTCGCGAGCCAAGTGACAAATAGAGCTGTTACAATGTGAGCAGAGACTTGGGCGTGTTTGTGCGCGCTCGGAATTACAAAATAAAAGATGAGGAGATAATTTTTAAATAATAATGTTATATAAATAATTTCTGGGAAATCTGTTAAGATGATTCAAAAGGATTAATTTTTAATTATTTGTGTATTAAAGATATCGCCATATCTGTTGAGGATAAATAATTTATAAAATAATAAAATTCGAAAAAAATTCATGTTTATTTGTTTATTATGAGAGATATTAAAAAGAGATATGATACAGCCTTCGTATCAAATTGCATTCATCTCAAGATATTTATTTCTTATCGATTTAATATCAATTATTAAGCAACATCTTAAATCTGATATTGTAAATAACAACATAATGGTCATTCGATGAAGTCATTTTCTATTATTATTATTTCATATCTGTATAAGATACAGTCTATTTAAAACATTTCAAACCACATTGTATTCAAATTTCATGGTTTATTAAAATATATAAATATTTCAACTTGCATTAAAGTTCAGAAATACAAATCATCTGATGAGACCCTAATAAATCGCCGCGTCCAGGTAACAGCTCGCGCTAATGCGAAGCTTTTGAAATTTTATTAAAGCGACCCAGTTTCTTGAAAAAGCCTCATCATGACAATAATCGCCCACCTTAGCTCACGCGAGCATTTGGCAGCAGGTGGAGGAGGAAGTGGGTGAGAAAACAGCGAGACGTACGAATATTAATCTCGGACGCGTCATCGCCTGACAAATGCGAAACACGTCGGCAGGGATTTCGCGCGGACGGCCTGCGAAATCCCGCGCGCCGAGGCGGCTACTAATTTTATATGCAAAATTATTAATTGCCCGCACGCAACCGAGCCGAGGTTTAAAAATAAAGAGCGCGAGCGATCGAGGGAGATGTTTGTGTCGTTTCGCGTTACCGCGAGTTTTTGTTGAAATTACGCGGTACAAGAAAATCGCGCGATTTATTTATAATAAGGAATATTCAAATTTGTTTGGGTTAATGAGCCTCGGCTATGGTTGCAACGCGGTCGTTGGAAAAAAGTAGCAGAAATCCTGTCTTCAAGTCGGTACATGGTGAGTATGTATTTTATACTATATATAATGCAAAACATGGAGTGAAATACCTTTACATTTACGAGATTCGGGATTACCAATCAATTAAATATGTCATGAATTAGTATAAAATTAAATCATAATTAAAAATAAATATAAATAATCATTTCACAAAATCGTAATCGTTTCAAACATTTTTTATTGGAAAACCAATGTATTTCAAATTATTTTATATTGGATGCCAGTAACACTGAAGAGTAGCTATTAAGACATGGAATTATATTTATTTAAAATGACTTTCGGTTTCAAAGGTATAATAATGTAAGTCTTTAACTCTGAATTTATTTTTTTTTAGATTTGCAAATATTTTGCAGTAAGATTTCATTGGTTGTTTTACTTTATAAACTACTCGAAAAAAATATAATTGTAATAAAATATTTTTTTAATATTTGTGTAATATAATTAAATACATATCGTAGAAGTTATGGAATAAATAATATAATTGTTGATATTTATGAAAAGATAAATAATTTGTTAACGTTATCAAGTGAAAGAGATAAAAATGCGTCAAACAAAGGGGAAGTACGCCTTATTCAATCGTTAATCTCAATTATTTGCACAATAACATGTCTAGAACAATATAAAAGGATATATTTCGTGGATTCTATGATCACTTCTCACCAAGATGTTGGAGAGGCTACTGTTTTGTTTAGCCGTATCGGCTTTGGCATTTGTGAGACCAAATACCGTAAGGTTGACGACAGACTGGTGGGATAACAGTATTGTCTATCAGATTTATCCGCGAAGTTTTAAAGATGGTGACGGTGATGGTATTGGTGACCTTCCTGGTATAATTAGTGAACTCGAACATATGCACGAAATTGCTGACACGCTTTGGTTATCGCCAATTTATTCCAGTCCATTGCACGACTTTGGATACGATGTATCGAATTACATTGATATCAATCCGGAGTACGGTACTTTCGAGGACTTCGATGAGCTCAGAGCTAAAACAAAAGCTTTAGGATTGAAAATTTTAATGGACTTTGTGCCCAACCATACTTCAGATGAGCACGAGTGGTTCAAAAAAAGTGTTAAAGGAACTGCACCTTATGATGAATATTATACCTGGAGGGATGCTAAATATTCTTCAAATGGAACAAGAATGCCACCAAACAACTGGCTATCATTATATGGAGGATTGGCGTGGGAATGGAACGAGGAGCGCGGACAGTATTACTATCATCAGTTTCTTGCCTCACAGCCTGACCTGAACTACCGCAGTTTAAAGGTACAACAGGAGATGAAAGATGTTCTAAAGTTCTGGTTAGATCTTGGTGTCGATGGATTCCGTATTGATGCAGTTGCTCATTTATTTGAAGATCCAAACTTAAAAGATGAGCCTAGGTCTAAAGAAGCTGTTCCACCTAACGATTATAACTATCTTGAACACATTTATACCAGAGATCAGGATGAAACTTACGACGTTGTTCAATCATGGAGGGTATTCATGGACGAATATTCAAAGACTCATGAGGTTGATAAAAAAGTAATGTTTATGGAAGTTGGCTCAAAGTTAGACTTCACTATGAAGTATTACGACTTAGGAGTTGATCCCTTCAATTTTGGATTCGTTCTCGATTTGAATAATGAATCACGGGCAGAAGACTTCAAAAGTAAGATAGAAGAATGGATGGACAACATGCCAAACGGTAAAATAGCCAATTGGGTAGTGGGCAATCATGACGTCCATAGAGTTGCTTCAAGATTCGGTTACGACAATAACAGAGCTGACCAAATATCAATGCTATCCACGGTGCTGCCTGGAGTAGCTGTCATTTATAATGGTGATGAAATTGGTATGGTTGATAGATTGTTTACCTATGAAGAAACACTAGATCCAATGGGCTGCAATGCAGGTCCTGAAAGATATCAATTGAAATCGAGGGACCCAGAAAGGACACCATACCAATGGGATGATACGATGAATGCAGGATTTTCATCTAATCCTAAAATATGGATACCAGTTAATGACAATTATAAAACTCTGAATTTAGCAAAACAAAAAGTAGATGAAATCTCGCATTTCAAAGTCTTCCAAGCACTTTCAAAACTAAAGAAATCAGACATTTTGAAGGAAGGTGATAACAAAGTAATACTTGTTACCAGTAAGGTAATGGCTGTCATTCGAACATTACCTGAGCTAGAGCCCATTGTTTTATTAATCAACTTTGACGACGAAGCGGTAGAAGTGAATGTAACAGAACAGCTGAAGATTCCGAAGGAAATGTCTGTTTACGTAGCAAGTGTAAAGTCTGGAATAAAGAGCGGAGAAGTTATAAATACAGCACAATTCATGATGCCAGGAGCGGCATCAGTAATTCTTGGTTCACTTTGATCAACATGGTGTAAATTAATTATAAGCAATTATCTTATTATAAACAACGAAATAAAAAATGTTATGCAATACATGCGTGTTTTATTTTATCATTATGTTTTATTTCTTTTCATCATTGTGTTTCGTTAATTATTGATAAAATTAATTCTTTTTTAACTAAAATTATTGACAAAAATATTTCTCACCAACTACGTTTTCTTAATAATTCTTTTCTAAAACATTTTCATTTGTCAATTACTGTTGAATTCGCGTAACTCCTCAAAACGTCCTAAAACCTGTCAGTTTTTTTCACTTTTACTTCCGTCTCCCTCGCGCCGAGGAGGAGTGTATTTCACCGCGTGGCCGACGGCGCGCGTGTAATTACGACGCAATTCAAAAACACGAAAGGGAAATTACCTATTACAGCCATGCGTTTCTCAAGCGTGTTCCTTATAATGCGCACCTCCACGCCTGCACTGTGGGCTCATTAATAAACGTTACTGCGTCCCCCTCTCTCTCCCGCTCTTCGTGTTTTCCCTCTTCTCGAATTTTGAGAATCGTTTGGTATCATCTTACTGCTTATAATTGAATTCGAAATTTTTTCGGTTTCGTGATGGATTTTAGAGATGGTTCGTATTTTCTCACGTCCACGTACGTTTATCAAATATTTATACACGTTGGTAATTTAGAAATTAAATAAGTCTGTAGTATGCGTTATACGGACAAAGAATCGTGTAAAAGTTTTCTATATTTTATTTTACTGATTCATTCGGGTAGTTGTTTTTATTACAACCCGCGAAAAAAAAAATCAAGACTGGCCAATATATAATTGCTAAAACTACGTGCAACACATTGCCCATACTTCAGGGACATGATATTCGATACATACTAATCTAAATTCATATATCGGTCCGTACCCCTATATATAACTTATTTATGTATTGCCCATAGTATGGCCTAAATATTTGCAATAAATGAAATTGTTTTAACTTAATCTATGTTTCCCCCATACATCGGCTATAGATTATTCACACATATCGAACCCTAGAAAATATGCAAATCAAAAAGTTGAAAAGCTAATAGCAAAATGATTAATATTTTGATAACACATTTTACAGTATAATTCTCAATAAATCCTATTTCTGTTTTTGTTTTTTTTTTTTTTTTTTACATAATGCAGACTTATAAAGTAATTTATCTTTAAAAAGTTTTTCAAGTAAAGAAATTTTCTTACAAGGAGAGTCCACACCCAGCGGGAAACGGATTCTCGCCGGCGTTCGAGAGTCGATTTCTGATACATAAAAATGAAGCCCAGTGTTCATACTTTCATCTCATAGGTCTTTTTTCTTGAGATATGGGCAATCTCTTCTCAAATATCCTCTATTTCATTAAAAAAATGATCCTTTCTATTCACTGTCACATTTGCAAGTATTTAAGATACAGAAAAGGGCACCGAAAGCTAAAATTTAAGCCCTGATTCGTTAAAAAATATTAATTTTTCAGGAAGTTACAAGGGATCAAGGACAACGTATGAAAATGATTAAAAATACGTTCCATTTAATCGCTTAAAATGAAAACAAATTTTTAACCATTTTCGTACGCTATCTTTGATTGCTTGTAACTTCCTGAAAAATTAATATTTTTTAACGAATCAGGGCTGAAATTTTAGCTTTTAGTGTTTACTTTTATAATCTTTGGTGCCCTTTTTTGTATCTTAAATGCTTGCAATGTGACAGTGAATAGAAAGGACATCCTTTTTTAATGAAATAGAGGATATTTGAGAAGAGATTACCCATATCTCAAGAAAAAGGGCCTATGAGATGAAAGTATGAACAATGGGCTTCATTTTTATGTACCAGAAATCGACTCTCAAATGCCCGCCAAAATCAGTTTCCCGCTGGTTGTGGTCTCTCCTTGTTAGTATCGTGGTCTTGTATTAATATTGAAATATCGTACCGACAGTTTGGCAGGTAGCGCAGTCGCCACCTCGGCCGATCACCGAAGTTAAGCAGCATGGGGCGCGGTCAGTACTTGGATGGGTGACCGCGTTTTTTCGCTGTGAAAATTTCGTGTGATCGGTTAGGTGTTGACATTGCCTTCTTACAAACTGAGCGG
>JAPYZP010000497.1:0-16695 GCA_030522985.1 Torymus sinensis | reverse complement strand
TGCAATGTGACAGTCAATAGAAGAGACATCATTTTTTGACGAAATAGAGAAAATTTGAGATGAGATTTCCCATATCTCAAGAAAAAGGGCCCATTGGACGGAAATATTAACACTGGGCTTCATTTTTAGGTACCAGAAATCGACTCTCCAATGTCCGCCAGAATCCGTTTCCCGGAGACCATGGCCTCTCCTTGTAAGTCTCACCACTTTATATATCCTCGACGACGTTCATTTATATGGAAATCGAGAAAGGGGTTGCCGCCTGGCGGCCACCGGCGGAACTGATGGGACCCGTCTAAGCGCCACGCATATAGTAACTCTTTTAACCGCCAGGCGGCAACCCATTTCTCGTTTTCCATAGGCAAATGAACCCCGGCGAGGATACATAAAGCGGTAAGACTTGTCAATAACGCGACTCTTTTAAAAGAGTTGTAATTACGAGACTTGCCTCGTTTTTTATATCTCCCTATACTATTTAAGAATTGTAAGGTATACGCAAAAATTAAAGTTCAAATATTTATGTAACTAGCAAAATCCAAACGCGCTTCGCGCGTACTCTTTTGTTTTTGAGGTTATGAATATAATTTTTCATTATGATTTCCTTTAATTAGTTTAAATGATAGGATAATCAGATAATTCTTCGAAACAAAAAATAAAAATTCAATTTAAAAAATTGAAATTTAGCGGAAGTAGCTGATCTTCCCGCCTATTCATTACAGACCAATCAAAATGAATCTTTAAATGCTTCAAACATCCGGCTATCATTCTTTTAAGAGTGGATAGTTCAGTAAAAAAAAGGTAATTATTATTTTTTTTTTAAACCACTTCTTCACTTATCACGTGACTACTCACGCGATTTTTTTTAATAGGGAACACAATTTTCAAGTATCAACAGTTTTCTCTCCCTCTTTCTCTCTCTTCCTCGCTCCAGAAGGTAAGATGCCTCCGGCTTTGGGAATGAGAATTGGGGTGAGGGTGGTGGGTACTGGGTGGCTTATAATGGGTGCGTAATGGATGGTTTATAATGGGTGCATAATGGATGGTTTATAATGTGTCCTCTACTATCGAATTCGGCCTTTTAAAAACTCCTCTGCCTATTTAGAACAATATTGAGAATATTGAAGGTTAAATTACAAAATAATGAATATTTACAAATTAGATATAATTGATACAAAAAGAACGCACATATTTGAAGTATTGGGATGGAACATGGGCGCATGGTGAGACAGTGTAACCATGGTTAGACGGTATGCTCAGCGTTAAAGCGTACATCAACGTCAGCCATATTGCCTTTTCTCCCCCCACGGTCCCACCATACGCCCATGTTCAATCCCAATGGGACCTATTCCTCCGCTAGGGGCGCTGGCAAGCACATGGGGTAAACCATTATTTTTGTATATCTATATATTGTAGATGCGCGCGCAAGTACAATATATAGATATACAAAAATAATGGTTTACCCCCATGTGCTTGCCAGCGCCCTTAGCGGAGGAATAGGCCCCATAGACGACACAAGGCCAGAAAGTTGGATGCCCTGGCCGGCGCCATTTTGACGCCCGACGCGACGCCACAATATTGTGGCCAAGTGTCGTATTCGTATACTATTTTTCTTCATCCCCAGCCGAAAGTACGCCCATATAATTGATATTAATTAATAAAATAGCTTTGTTGGCTGCTAACTACGGCTTGGCCATATGTATAAAAGGCCTGCTTTAGCGCCACTTTAAATTTTTTAATGGTCTGAAGATTTTTGCAAATAAATTTTTATACATCAACTTTCAAATTTCCAAACTACATACATTACCGGTAAGGTAGAAATCATGCTTTTACTTCGCTTTCGGTTGAGTGGTCTTTTCATACCTGTCTATCATTTTTTTAAATTTCATATTCATTTAACAGCTAATTCATAATACACCACAAGATATATAAGAAAAATTAAATTTAATTAAAATTATTGTGTACATACTTTTTAATAAAAGAAAAATTTAAATCTCCGTTTCGGAGCACGACCGCTTGAAAAAAACCATTTCTTTCTTATATACGCCAACAGACGTACTGTGCTGGTCAGGTAACGCCATCTGTGCTGGTCACCGAGCTTGCAAGGTATAGGTCCTTAGATAATTCTCAATACTTACTGTTACTAATATGACGTCGACAGTATGGATTGAGGATGCATGCAGGTATAAGTAAGCGAGAACTCCGAGAAATTACGTCGACTATACCAGTTTTCTCCCTTCTCCTCTCTCCCTGCTCTCGGGCGCAGGCGCAACGTTCCCCCTTCGTCTCACTCTCTCGCTCTCTCTCTCTCTCTCTCTCTCTCTCTCACACTCTCGGCAAAGTCGAAAACGTCGGGTTCGGCGCAGCCGCAGCAGCCAGCAGCTGCGAGCTCTCACAATAGGCTGACGGCTGCGTGTATCAGGGGTACGCCAGTCAACGATCTTCCGTCTTCGTCGTCGTTTTCGTTTTCGTTTGCCGCCTTATTCGCAAAAGTTTTCGCGCCGTATAGGGACAGCATTAAGTATAGACTGATATTATCGGAGTTCGGGCAACAGTGTGTGATATATAGATGTGATAGAACAACGAAAAGGCGGTAAAGACCTGCTGTGCGCGCATCTGTGTGTGCACGTAATAATCGTTCGTCGAGTGTCTGTATACATATATAGATATACAGTGGTCGGCAAGTGTTCGTTGCTCGTCTTTTTTTCTCTCGACTCGGCGATAGAATAAAATTTCCAAAGGGTGGAGAGCATACGGGAGAAACGGAAGGTTCCGCGTCGATATCTCTAAATTTTTCAAGTGAGTAAAAACTGTCAGGGTAGTGATCAAACAGTTTCTGCTATGATAAGGTTCAACCGAATGGCGACCTTTTTGGTTAAGTTGAGTGTCCACTAGGGCTGCAAAGTTATTTACATGTTTGGTTTTCTTGCAGCATGAGAAGATAGCAATGACCTTGACTGGAATTAGGTAGTAATTTTAAGGATAATGCACTCGGAAGCAGTCAAACTTGCAAAGGAAATGGTGGAGCTAGATGTGCCTTTGACGGTGGAGCAACAGATCTCCTTTCTTGAAGAGGACCTTGCTCTTAGTTCATCTACCCATGGTAAGTAAATCTTCGAACTGAAAGGATTGCAAGTGAAGTGTATGCAAAACGAGATTTAACTTGTATTGATAGTTTTAGAAGCAAGTTAACAAAAATCCTTTGCCTGAACATCATTTCGTTTATGAATCCAATTTTTTCCTCAGTTTGTAATAATTCACAATGAATAATAGTATATCAGAGATAGATTTTATAAACAAATTATTTGATTTTTAAACTAAGTAATTGAGTATAAAAGTAGTATATATTAAAGTGCATTAGTTTAATAAAATAATTTGTAGAAATGAAAGTTCAGAGTTCAGGAGAGAGAATAAGAATGCAAGGTTTACTTAATCTATGATAGAAGGTGGTATTTCATTATTTGAGATACGTAAACAAGTATATTACATGTATATACGATAATAATGATAAGATACGAGGTTATTGCAGAACCTTGAATAGAAAGGATAACAAATTTAATATATTATTATTAATATAAAGTAATTTCAACTATAATGAGTCAAATTATTATTTATTTTTAAATATATGTTCATGTTAGAAATAACTCGCTATTAAATTTTAATTTGGATCTTGAGTTTAAAGATTTTTATTTACAGCATGGTTAGAAAATAATTCTTAATATATTATTTTAATGTAAAAAGAACGTATGTCTAATAGATACTATGTAGTTTTTATCTCAGAAAAAATGTGACTCCACTGTCAAGGAAAATCAAGAATCTGTGGAACATCAGTTAGGATCTAACAGGAACGAATTTTATGGTACAAAATAATTCCAACAGTAATGAATGTTTCTCTATTTTAATAAGTTCTATTTTTAAAAATAAGTTATTTTTTATCTTACCATAATGAGTTCCAATTAATCTACTAAAAATCGTGAATTTATAAGAAGCATTAAGAATTAATTCTTTGATTATTGAAAATTATTGTTCACATATAATTTAAATAATTTTAAGATGAAAAAACTAATAAATATTAAATACTGTATATTTCAGTACTAATCATATTTGTATAAATTTTAATATTACTTAACATTAAAAAAAGTTGTTATTTTATAAATGGAACAAAATTATATTACCATGCTCTAATAAATTATTCAGATAACTGCTTTTTTACAATGAGGAATTTTGGTACCAATAAAAATATCAGTTCGTTAAAATATTAAAATAGAAAAATGTAATTATTTATGATATAAATAAATACATTAATAATTGAATCATTCAATTCAGTTACAATTCAATTATTTGAATTAAATGATTTGCAATATCTTGTAGAAAAAATTTCATAAACCTACTTTATTAATGTACAAAATCTAAAGTTTGTAATATTTTCACAAACAAAATTGCTTGAAAATATTCTTCATTCTAGAATGTGCATCAATATTGAAAAAAGCAAGAAAACTTCACGTGGCTTTAATTACATTGTTTATTATTGAATCGCAAAGAATTGAAACATTACTTGTTGTTGACTTTCCAGACTCCATTGCCGAGAAAACGCTGACTGAGTTCGAGGAAAAGACGCACGACGAGGACTCAACGCGCCAGAGCCCAAGTCACACGCCGAGCCAGACGCCGAGTCAGACCTCGGAGTCGTCCCTATCTCAGCCACAGCAGCCGTCCCAGCAGGAGCCCCTGCAAGCCCCGGTGATCTACGTGAGCGAGGATGCGATGGACTGTAACTACGATGACGCGTCCAACCTGTCACGTAACTTGGAGCTGCAGGAGGCGCCAAGTCCTGAGCTTTTCGACAGCGAGAACGACGAGGCGGACGACGAGGCGGAGAGCACCGCCTCGACTTTTCCGAAGCTCGAGGAGGTGCGACCCCCGCAGCCCAGTGCCAAAATCTTCACGACGGCCGAGATGACCGTCCGAGCAGACAAGCTGCTGCTGAGGCGAATCAACAAGTACTTGAGCGGTGTGCCACCGCCGCCCAGTCACACAATATCGCAGAAGGACTGCGATGACTTTCTTGTATATATTAAGCAGAATAGACAGTTCTTCTGGGCAGACCCGTTCAAACTGGACGAAAAAACGGGTGAGTCCGAGGCGTCTGCATCCACGGCGCCACTGGTATCCAACGACATTGCGTCCGACTCGCAACAGGTGCGTTTTCTTTGTTTCTTTTTAAACTCTCTTCTAAAAATGTATCAAATTACTTATACTTAGTGAAATCACATCACTTGAATAGAGTAATATTTTCGAGTGGAATTTGAAAAAATTCCTGCTCCATGTTCTACACATGTCAATTTTTCATTTTACAGAAACTCAATCAAGATAAAAGTGAGGATGCGAATACAAGTAGTACAAGTAATACAAGTGTGAATAGTACAAGCAGGAGCTCTTATCAAGGAAAACCTGGTTTGCGAAACCTTAGTACAGCCTTCGATGCGTGTGATCAATCTAGTTATTTAAAAATTGACAATAATGACTCTTTAGCAGTTGACGCTGAAAGTACAGACACGACAAGTTCGTTCTCATTATCGGACACACTTTTAAATCAATCTTCGGTTTTCTCTCAGTCTACCCTTACACCACTTAGTGAGGATAGCAAATTAAATGAAAGCAATGATAAGGAAACATGTTCACCATTGTACAGCACAATATTAGTTAATGAAGCTGTTAAATTATCTTGGCCTACTTCGTACGAACATAGGTGTCATGAACTATAGTAAGTACAATCAGTTTAAAATTTACATATAAATAAATTTAAAATTGCTATTATTATTGCATTCTATTTCATTAACCTCTTAAATTAGACTCTTAGTAGACAATACATTAAAAATCAATAGATCAATAGAATTTTTGTTTGAATCGTTTTGTATATTTATATTAAAATACAAAATACAGGAAATAAGTTATACAGAAAATGAATAGCAATTATCTATTTAAAATAATAAATTTGCTCTTTTTAAGATATTAAGATATACACAATTAAGATATTATTTTATATGTGATGATCAATTGACAATCTTTCTTTTTAATTACAGTTACAACAGAAATAAATCGATAGAAGAGTTTGAAAACCTTAGAATAAAGTTATGTGATAGGTATATTGGTGCTGAAACGCAGTCAACGTGTAATGTTTGGTTTGCCAAGCAAATTCCTGGCAGCGCCAGAAAACGTAGTCTATTAGCGAAACGAAACAATGGACAAAGTCCCGGTAAAAGGCTGAGTTACCTCGCTAGAAGGCGGAGAACATTTTCCAGTGCTAATTTGCAAGGGCTTGGACTTGTAGAGAAAAAACAACTTATGTTGAATGTAAAGTAAGTTTCAATAAAACTAGATAATTTAATTCTTATTTTTTTATATTGATAGTATAAATTCGATATTTTAATAACTTATCTATAACAGACAAATAATTAAAAAGTCCACGAGGCAAAAGTCCGCGTGGAAAGAGTCCTCGACGTAAAACCCCACGCAGTTCAGCGAAAAAACGTCAGCGGAGGTTATTATTTGAAGGTCCTTCTCCGAGAAAAACGAAAATCGAGACCTCGAAACGAGCTCTCTTCCAGAGTCCACCAGCAGATAGGCCTGGTCCTAGCCGAGCAGTCGTTACAGCGACTATCACCTCTAACAACAACAACAATAATCCACAGAGAATCAAAAGAGCTCTATTTAGTACTACACCAAAGAAAAATGAAGGTAAAGTAGCTATTGGACTTGAAACTTTTAAAAATTGTTAAAAGAGTATTAAAAAGTAATTGTCAACTCAAATCATTTTCGTAGCCGGTGAAAGTTCTGTAACCCAGTCATCAAATCACCCCGAATCCAGAAAAAGAAAAAGCGAAGAAGATTTGGAAAATCCAAAAAATAAGTGGGCAAAAAGCTTGTCATTTGACTGTTCGAGAAATTTGGAAACCAGTTCTTCGAATACGTGTAATTTTGTAAGGCATTCTACAAGTGGAAATTTAACGAAAGATGGACCATCGAATTATGGAAAATGTGAACTCAGTGACACACATAGAAAGGTATGCTAAAGCAAAAATTGATATTTATAGATGTTTTCAGATACCAAAAGAATTAAATTAAAAGAAAATAAAAATAATTTTGGCTTTAAATAATTGAAATTTTTAAGATGTTAATTCGTCATTATATGTTGAAGTGAAAGAATTGATCATATAATTTATTTTTCAGAAATTACTTTGGGCTGTAGCCGAGGCATTGCGGGGCAAAGGCATTGGCATGAGTCATCCTCAGTTTAAGCAGTATGCTGCCTGTTTGGCGCGCACAGTAAGAAAGTACATGCCTGATTTAGAAAATAAAAACGTTCCACGCAAACCCGGTAGTACGAGTGATCGTATGCTGAAGCTGGCGAAGCGGCACGTCCTCCTCATCGTCGACTCCAAGACTGCGCTTTAGTGTTTTTCTATAACTTTGAGACTAGTGACCAGTTTATTCAAACGATATTTCTGGGCCACGACAATCCAATCGAAAGTGCTTGGAATCGCTAAATCAATTTTGTTAAAACACTCTTTGGTGATTTTTCACTTTTACGTGAATAAGAATGCAGTAAGATCAATTTTACCTATTTATAAGGTTCATTAAATCATGTATAATGAAAAGTGTGTAAAAACTGGAAATTATTATTATATCTAATAATAGAATTTATGAAACTGTAATATAAAAAAAAATAGCATTTTTACACTTAGGTCATAAAGATTATTTAAACATAAGAAAGAATGTTAGCTTCTATTTTAAAAACAATTACATGCTTTTATCGTTTTAAAAAACATGACGTACCTATTAAGAAAACATTTAAAATAAGAAAATAAAAAGGTAACTTTCTTTTTTATATTAAAAATATCTCTTAGTAAAGTTGTAGAATGTAAGAAATATGCAGACTATCGGATTCGCAAATGAATCAATTTGAACAAATGCAGATTTCAAAGAGATCATTGTTAGAAAGTGATTCCCTTATAGATATGAAAGTCACTATAAACATATATTTTTTTTATTGAAAATTAATTGATGTCTACAATCTCACTATAGAAGTGGGTTGGCTATCACACACACACACACCCACACACACACACACACACACACACACACACACACACACACACACACACACACACACACACACACACACACACACACACACACTACTACATAGGCAAATGACGTCACTTCGACATTGCTCAAGTGATCTCATACAACTTTCAAATTGCAATAAATTCTTTAATTATTGTTTAAATAAAAAAAGAAAAACACGACCTAATCTTTTTTTTCGTTCTCTATCAATTAATCTTTAAAATAAACAGAAAACCGGTAGCCAGCCCAATGAAAATAGAAGACAATGAAAAATCACTAAAGAGTTAAAACAAAAGTAGCATTGTTTGTGAATTTTGTTTGTAAAAAAATTAATTGGCATCAACATGAATGGGATGCTGTCTGCAGACTCATTACAATTTAATAATGTAATTTAAAAATGAATTCGAAACAGAACGAAACTGTAAGCAGTGAAGTGTTGACTAAAAATATTTACGATTTAAAAGACTATATTTTTTTTAAATATAGCTTGTATGTATATCTATCATTACAATACTGTTATTGCTTAAGTAAACTATAAATAATTTGTTTGTACTGTGTAGGATTATGAGTTGGGATATATACAAGTTATATAGTTTGAACAAGCCTTGATTTTTTATTGCGATAAAATATTATATTTTACAACTTATAAATAATTAGTAAAAGGGCTTTCTTCAAACTAACTAATACGATTTTCTTTTCTCTTTTTAAAAACAATACGATTATGCACATATTCAATATGATCATTACACGACGCTCGTTAAACCTAAAAATAAATCATGTTGAGTAAAAAAATAACGACTAATCAACCCTTGCTATCATCTCATCGATTATTTTCGTTAGTTCTTGGTTCTCCTTCAATTTCTGTTCTACTGTTTCTTCCAGGGATTTGCTCTTTAATTCAGCTTTTCTCAGAAGCGCTTTTAATTTTACCGTTTCTGCGTCATTGTGTTTTCTAATAGCACTTAATTCCTGGTTTGCTCTGCAAAGATTAATTATTATCATTAAATATAAATATATAATAAAACGAACAAAATAAAATAAATAAATTTAATAATTTAAACTTACTTTTCAAGTTGAGCCATTGCATGACTCTTTAGCGTCTCGTAGCGCTTTTCAAGAGTTTCAATAACTTCTTTATTCTGCGCAATACTTTCTTTGAGAACTTCTTCATTGCTCTTATACGCGGAAACGACATTTTTAAGCCTTTCATACTTCGAGTGAACATCAGTGAACGCCGCTTCCGTATTGCTAAGATGCTGATTCGCAATTTGAAGTTCTTCCGTGAGTTTTGATTTTTCCACTTCAAAGTTTTGCCGATCCTTTTCCCGTTCTGCTATTAGCCTACTTATTGACTTCTCGTACTCTTCTACTACCACCCTATTAAAATAAGAGATAAAAAAATACAGTGTTAATGTTTACAAAAGTAATAAATAGAAAAGACTATTTTTATTATATACAAAAATTATAAACTTACGTCATTTGGTCTTTGCATTTAATTTCTTGTGATAATTGTGACTGCATTTGACTGTATTTTGTATGCACGTGACTTACTTTATCTTCAAAGACCGTTTTTTGTCTTTCCAGCTGTTCTTTGTATTCTTTTCTTTGTTTCTCAAGCTCTCCTTCGAGTTGGAGAACCGTTGACCTTACTATTTCTAATTCTTTCGCCATTTTTTCGTCAACAATAGGGACTGATTGTGGTTCCTGTTTTTCTGGTTCCTCCTAGTATGTAAAACATTGTGTTTTATTATCATATATTTAACAAAACAAAATAGTAGTTTTCGTCACTAGTCCGTAAAATGCAATTTCACGGACCAAGCAGTGAGCGTAGCGCACGAAGGGCACGAAATCTTACGGTCGAGTGACGAGTTTTTGATCTACTCTTAAAAAAATGATGGCCTACATTTGAATTTTTGAAATTGAATTTTTATTCTTAACTATTTAAAACTTAATAATTAAATCAAATGAGAATAAAAAGATTATTT
Organism: Torymus sinensis; assembly: GCA_030522985.1. Taxonomy (NCBI): domain Eukaryota; kingdom Metazoa; phylum Arthropoda; class Insecta; order Hymenoptera; family Torymidae; genus Torymus; species Torymus sinensis. The sequence continues at coordinate 6,586 of JAPYZP010000497.1, read as the reverse complement.
TTTCTGATTAGCCTATTATTTAAATTAATTATAATAGAATTATAATGAAAAATTATATATTCATAAACTCAAACAAAATAGTACGCGTGCATAGCGTTTGGATTTTGCTAGTATATTAAAAATTCGATCTTACGGACACTTATATAAAAAATCTTATTTTTTCTTAATAATTCGGATGATAAATAAATTTGTATTTCATTAGTAACGAATTTTGGTATTAATTGTGTCCTCCGTTAATATATTGTGTATATTTATATCTATGTAGTATACAGATATACTTTTCTATAAAATATCAGAAAAGCTTTAAGATTTCACCACAGTTTGCAAGATTCCCAGAGTATAAATAATGTTAGAAATACCTTCTTTTGTTTAGCTTCTGCTACTTCACTTTCTGTTGAGGAAGGGGTACATGGGCTATAAAAAAGTAATCTGTCAATAGCTGCTATTGCTGGATTTTTCTTTGGTGTTCCTAGGTCACTTAAGGGTGTATCTGTTTTAGTCTGTTTGTCTTCCTCCTCATTGACTGGAGGAGAATTAGGGAGATTCTTTTGAGGCAACATGCTTAGTCTTTGAGCTAACGGATCAAACTTCATATACAATGAATCATATCTCTCAGCACGTCTATTACTTTGTGATCCTAGCTGATTTAAAAAATCAAGGGCTGATGGATCTCCGAACACTAAGACATAATTGATAATTAATTTAGTTGTGATCTTTTTATATCTTAAAGTTTGACATTAAAGATAATTTATAAATGACAAAGTAGGTAGCACCAGAATAGGGCAAATACAAAAAATAAGAGTAACCGGCATTACTATATCTATGCACATCTTTTGGTGTTTCTTGTGTATATAGACATAGTAACCCCCATCTTATTCATATCTTTTGTAAATATTGATATAAAAATTTTATTATAAACTTACATTCTGCAGTTGCTGAAACAAATTGTTCACTCTCTTCAATTTTCTCTAAGGAAGCGTCAATGTCCTTTGCCACAGACAACGCTGCCTCTTGAAGCACTCGGAAATCACAGTCAGAGGGGAAAGGTAAAGTTGTACTTTGTTGTTGCGGCTTGAAGGCCTCGTATTCAGGTTCTTGGTGAGTTAATAAATTTATAGACTTTTCATGCGGTGTATCCTTGATTACAATCTCTGTAGCATTTAGTGCAGATTTTTCTAAAGTCTTATTTATCGCTACCGTATCGTCAAAATTGACTTTTGATGATGCTTCTTTTTTCAATTCATCAAGTTTAACCGGAAGGTTTACACTTTGTTTGTGCACTTGTGGATTCTGCACTTTTGGAGATTTCACTTCAGTAAATAAAGCGCTTTTACTCTTCGAAGAGGTCGGAGTATCACTCTTACTGAAACTCTTAACAGGTATTGGCGTAGAAGCTATTACTTCAGTTTTTACTATGTTGGGAATTTGCGAGTCTTCTGCAATGAACGTTTCACAATGATTTGAAGCAAATAATTCAGAGTCTTCTTTTACATTTATTTTAGCTTTAATAGGACTTTCTACTAAATTCTTTTGTTGCTCCTCTCTTATCTCCGCATTTAATTGTAAATTTAGCTCTTCTTTATCGTGTTTTAGATTTTCTTCCTTTTTCTCAGGTAGTGTATCTACATTGATTATAGATTGAGTTTTATTTTGTACAAGATCTTGAGTTTCATCTAATTTATTTGTATCGATCACTTCACTTTTATTTAAGTTATTTTCATTTACAATAATAATTTCGTTCTTGTTTGGAGTCGTTAATTCATGAGTTTTATTTAAATTATTTGTATTATCATATACAATATCTACCGTTGTATTTAAAGGGATCTCTTCTTTATTTACTATTTCTTGAGTCCTATTCAGAGCAACAGTCTCTTTTACGATTTCTTGAGTTCTATCAAGAGCAGTAGCTTCTTTTACGATTTCTTGAGTTCTATCAAGAGCAGTAGCTTCTTTTACTATTTCTTGAGTCTTCTCAAGAGCAACAACCTCTTTTACGATTTCTTGAGATCTATCAAGAGCAACAGTTTCTATTGCTATTTCTTGAGTCTTCTCAAGAGCAACAGCCTCTTTTACGATTTCTTGAGTCCTATTAAGAGCAGTAGCTTCTTTTATTATTTCTTGAGTTTTCTCAAGAGCAACAGCCTCTTTTATGATTTCTTGAGATCTATCAAGAGCAACAGTTTCTATTACTATTTCTTGACTTTTCTCAAAAGCAACAGCCTCTTTTACAATATCTTGAGTTATATTTAAATCGTTTAGTTTTTGTGCAATATTTTGAGTTTCATCAAGAGCATTAGTATCTTGTACGATATTTTTTAAAGGGATCTCTTCCTGTACAATGTCTCGTGTTTCGTTTAAAGAATTTTTGTCTTGTACAATATCTTGAGTTACATTCAAAATATTTGTCTCCGGTACAAAAACTTCAGTTTTATTTAAAATATTTTCTTCTTTTTCAACTTCCTCCTGCGTACTCAAATCATTGGCTTCCTGAGCACCAATTTCGTTATTTACGGGAACTTCAATTTCTTCTGTATTCGGTGTATTGGTATCTGTTTGATCGTCTACTTCAGTTTTACTCAAATTTTCGATAAATAAAGGCGAAGTAGGCGAAACATCTATTGTCTTCTCCGGTGTCTTAGCAACAGGTGCGTTCGACTGTTCAACTTGGAGCTCGGAATTCAGAACAGCAGTGGCATTCAGTGCTTCAGCGTCTTCGAAAGTAGCATTGGTTGAGTCTAGCTCTGGTACATTCTGCTGTTCCTTCTCTTCTGAAAAAAAAGAAGTAGTAAATGTTAGACTATATTTAATTAATCGTTTTCGTTTTCTATTTGAAAAATGTTGAGTGGATTCAGCAGGTAACTGAGAAATTTACGCATTTTTTCAATTATTTAAAAAAAAAAATCTTTTCATAATACATATCAAATCAAACATAATAACAGCAATCATTAGAAATCTCTAAAATTACAAATATTAGCAATCCCATCATTGTATACTTGAAAAAAAAATAATACAATTTTTGCTGGGCATTAGCCGGTACAAATTACATAAATAAAACTCTGAGCCTTGCTCTCACGACATGCGCGCGCGCGTGCCTTTTACTATATACAGTGCAACTAACCGTTCGCTGGCGAATCGGCAGCTTCAGCCTGTACAGTGACGACCTCGTTGATGTGAGTTCTCACGTCGATTTCCACGCAGGGCGTGAGACTGTGACGCTGTCGGGATGGCGGCGAGGCAACTGGCGGAAGGTGGAACGAGGTGAGCGCACTCTTGAACTCGCTCGCTTCCTCGGCGTCGTCCTGGTGCTTGCGCAGTACGCTGTCCTCGAAGGAGAGGTAGGGGATCACGGACGAGGACTGGTCGGCGACTGGTAAGGGCGCCTTGAAGACCTCAGTTGTTATTATCGATGACGAGACTGTCGAGATTTGCGCTGCCTGGAATGATTTTGTTTTTATTAGTCTGGGTTGGAAATGGTAATTCTTTACAAGTATGGTATTTGATACTTTCAAAAGTGTTTTTATTCGTCTAATGAAAAAAGTAAATCCAGCGTTTTAAATTGAACTAGCAGATTTTTTAACATGAATGATGTTCATTTAAGCGACGGAAAGTTGTACAGTTCATTTTCGAGCGAATTCCCAACTTTTATCGCAGCGCAGCAAGATACGAATTAAACATGCATGAATTAACACAGAAAAATAAACTATTGCGGTTCGGTAGTTTACTTGTTTACTGCGAGGCGTTTAAATGTGTCTTGTTTCTTAAAATCATTTTAATTATGCATTAAAAAATCAAATAAGTATGTAACTATTAAAATGGCCCACTTATCATTCAAATAAACCAAAATTTCAAAGTTATATCTACAGCTCTTTTTTTTCTATTATAAAAACTAGGAAAACGCAGACACTAAAAGCTCTGATATCTCAGTACCACGAAGCAGGACTCACCTCCAAAGCAGGACAGGTCTTGAACGTCTGAATAACGCTCTCCTCGGTAAAAGTATTGGCTATGATTTGCGTCACGTCGGCGATTGTGTCGTCGGCGGCGGAGGCGAAGGTCTGGTCCTGGCTGCAGTCGGCGCTACTGTCCGGCGTATTATTCCTCTCTTCTCCCTCCTTGTCGGCCGCAGCTACTGCATCAGCAACGCTGCCGACGGCGGTGGAGTTGAGATTGATGTTGGCGCAGGCGGCTATGAGGTCGTCGAGGTCGGGTATGTCGACGTTGACGTAGGACTGGTCGAAGCAGTGGCTCTTGTCGGGACTGCCGGGTGCCGAGTCAACGCAGATTCCGCTGCTCGACTTGGAGCTGAGGGTCGAGGCGAGGCTCTGGAAGCTCGAGGCCGAGGATAGGCTCTCCGGTACGAGGCTCGACGGCTCGCTGCTGGACGCCGCGTCCGAGAAACGACTGTGCGGCAGGTGATGCTGGTCGAGGGAGCCTGCGGGGGCTGCTGCTACGGCGGCGACTGCCTCGCCGGCGCTCTGTCAAACGAAACGAATTGTTGTGTTATGCTCTGGAGATTTATTTGGTATCATATAAAGTCGGGTAAGCGTTTTTACTTTCAAAAGTATTTCAAGACTTTTTATTAAACGGTTCATTAAAAAAAAACAAAACTTTTGCTTGTTGTTGTTATCAGATAGAATTGCTAAAAAGATACTATATTCAATTTTCATTAAACATATATCGTTGTTTAAACATTCGTAAAATTTTCTATCAATAATCTACAAAAATAATCGTTTGATACTTGGAAAATGTCCAATATTCATTGACATATTTGATTTATTTTCAATAATATTTCATCTTCGGAGTAAACACGTACAATGATTACATATGTAGGCGATTGAAATTTAAAACGAGAAAGGCTTCGACATTATTTATATAAAAAGGAAATTAATAAAATAACAGTTAAATAAGATTTGCAAATTAATTGTTCCACCTCAAAGGGAGAATTATACAAAAATCAACATCAAGCTCTTCATCGTCATCCATCTACACGCGCACTCACACACATCAGACATACATCAACCACCCACTTCTTAATGACCACCAAAATAGCGCTTTGAAAGCACATACTCCCTCCCACCTATACCGAGGAACTCCGCATGCAACGCGCACAAACAGCTGGCTCGACAAAGGCCGCGACAAGAGCTGCACTTGTCCATCTCGACTTGGAACAAAGAGTCTCTCCTCTCTCTCCCCGCAGCGGCGGAATTCCCGCGCCAAACTCCGTTAACGGGCGAAAATCGGTGTTCGAGGCCGCGAGTGTTAGAGGTTGTCGCGTGCCAAGTTTCGACGCCGCACGGCGCCTAATATATAACATCTCTTCCCCCTCCTTTCCCTGTGGGTAGTCTCGACAGCCGGAGGCGAAACTGAGATAAAGCGCGCGCGCGCGGATAGCATGCGTGCTTTTAACGAGCGAAAGGTAGGTATATAATGTGTGTCAAGTTCTCGAGACTATGGGAGTCAGTCGACAGGTTCAACAGTCGTCCATAGTGACTTTGTCGAATTTTTTCGGGTATAAGTACGGTGCATTGGCGAAGGGAAAAAAGTTTTCGTAAATGAGGTGAAAGTAAAACATAACGTTATGTGTTACCCATTGTGGTTAAAAGCACATCGCTAGTTTAACATTATTTTTCGATACTTGAAAATTTGAAATTAAGAGGTGTTCCTGCAAGTAAAAGATCATGTGTACGCGAGAATTCGTTTTTATTATGTGATGTTTAATGCAGGGGGCGATCTTTTCAAGTTTATTTTAAATTGTATAATATAAAAGTGATGTTGATAACTACATCGAAGGTTATTGAATATAAATCAACGCCAGAAATATATATTTATATATAATCACGACGCACTTATCTGAAATGAGCGAAGTAGTGGTATATAAAAGTTCTATCGCTTCTATACTGCAATAAATTTGGCGCCGCCAAACCTTCCAATAATAGTACGCTAGCCTCAATTTTCTACTTCAGAATTGAGTGTAACTTTGATAGCTTTTAACACGCGAAATTTTCCGTTCTCCTTATAACAAACATTTAGAGCAATTCAGTGAAAATTAAAAACTAAATATGACGGGCGCATGATTTCTTCAATATCTTTATTATTACGTTTTTTTTCTTCTTCAAATCTTCATTATAGCTAAATGATAAATTCTACTAAATCATCTTTTTTTGCGGGTAACTAAATCTCGTTTTACCGGAACTCCGTTTTCGAATGACTATTGCAAACAATCCCTTTTTCATTGCTAAACGATTGCTGGGCGCAACCGGTATGCGATTTGTTAAGATTTTCTTGCATAATTTAGCAACACGCCTACATGTCGCACCAACTCGCGTTCGGAAACACGTTGCCATACCTTATTCGCGCCTTTCATATATTTGCAATAATTTCAATAAGTCAAGTCGTTGGAATGTTGAGCTTAGTTTAATACAATTATATAATATCAGACAAAACGAGAAAACATTAAATTTTTTAATTTTGGAAACCCACGTAAAAAATATTCTATTGCGATTGCTAATTATTGTGTTTAATTATTGATTTCATAACTGTAACAAGTAAATAATGTGTATACATATATTTTTAGCTAAAATAAAAC
>JAPYZP010000496.1:0-24306 GCA_030522985.1 Torymus sinensis | reverse complement strand
CATATGCATCCTCGATAATCTCAATTCGGCCCCATGCACATCAAAGTACATATATATAGGGTCGATGACCCGCGCGCGGCACGCTCAACTTCGATCCGAAAGTTCGTACTTTCACGCGTAACCCAATTAAAAAAAATCCAGTTGCTGCATCCACGACGGCAGCAATATAACAGCCGTGAAAAAGTCAACGGCAAAGAGAGTAAGTATATATAGTTATAGGCCGGCACGCGGATACGAGCAGCTGCGCCAGTCGTCACCTGTCAAAACATCGGCTAATGGAGCTTCCTCGCGCGCGTCAATGCAATAACATTTTTCCGCGACCCGATTATGTATCTGTCTGATATTGTTTGGCTTTGGTAACTGGATTGAGAAAGCGCGACGATGTAACGATGATTGTTTTGATAATAGACTGTGAAAATTTATGTGGTGTGCGAATGTACAGGAAAAGTTGCTTTGTGTAGTGCTTCTGATTTTAGCTGTGGTTAATAAAAGTCAAGTACTCTCGTCCCTTAGTTAAGCGTAAACAAAAAAAGACATTTTTGAAAAAATTCTCAATAATAAATACGGATGAATTGATTCAACTCTTAATTATAATGAAAAGAAAATTAGTTATATATTGAAAGCAAATAAATTTTTTATCTGCAATACAGTTAGTTAGTTGGCAGGGCTTTTATCTAATCTGCAGCCTTTAATCAAAGCAATAAGTCTTACACACACGCATACAACGCTCGCATAATGACCGAATTCTGTAAAAAAAAATTTGCAAAACGCACGTTTACTCTCTACTGCCACTTACTTCTCAACTCTCAACTTATTTCACTGAAATTTCCTCGCACAAATAACCACCAAAACGCAAAATATCTCTTTCCCATCCAACATGCGGAGGCAAAAGAAGCTCATCTCGCGAAAATCTTCCAAGATCAAATGCGCAGTTAAAAATGTGGCAACACAGACACCGCCCGAAATACACCACGAATGCACGCAGACGCATACATCTATAACCACCCGTTCGGCACTAGTTTATTACCTGTCGCGTGGGCGGGCCGCGATGGCAAATGGCTGGCTTCTGTTGGGGCCTGTTAAGAAGCCGGTTCAAAAAATCCATGATTATCACTCTCCTGGTGCGTTACACGTACAACGCACACATGTGTCACAACCCCAATGTCAAGGTCGGCGCGAAAGAGCCGCGGGGGAGAGAATATAACGCGCGCGCGTCGCTGCTGCTCGGCTACTACTGCACGCGCGCTGCTGCTATACCACGGCTAATTCGAACAACAGGATCAGTCGGCGCCGATGACGACTACGTGGGCAGCAGCAGCAGCAGCAGCGTGTGCGAGCGCGCGTTAGACAGCCAGCGATTTCCGAATTGCGCAACGTATAGAGCGCGCGGGTTAATTATAAAGTCGTAAGAGGCTCGACGCCTGAGCGCGCCAGTTGCCGCCAGGATATAACGCACGCGCGTGCGGGGCAGCGAGATCAGTGATTTTTTTTTCAAGAGGGGGAGAGAGAGATAGTGCGCCGGTTGGATTCGCACTTGAGCCCGATGTGCAGCTTTTCTTCACGGTGCCGCGAGTGCAGCGCGAGCAGCAACCTTCGTGCGGTATATCGAGTGTGCCTAGTATATACTGCGACCTTGAAGTCGGAGTGTGATATATGTGCGATGAAGAAAGTTGACTTTCGCGGTTTTGTGATGTGATTGTGTATCTATATCTGGGGTTGGGTATGGACGGGTAGGTGTGTTATATTCCGACTCAAAAGTTTGTTGTGGTTGATTTGATTTATTCTTTGTTTACTTCCAAACCTTGTATGTTGTTTTATATTTTTTGTAGAGTATTTATAAAAAAAGAACTTTTGTCAATGAAATGAAACGTAGTAAGATTTGAGTATATTCGTTTGAAAATAAGAAAAGGAATTAGTAAAAGCCTAAAGCTTCGTATGAAAACAGTCGTTTCAGAAATTGACGGTTTGTAAGACGTTAAAAATAGATGGTTAACTTAAGAGTGTGAAAAAACAAAAGTGTGTATATAACACATATCCAACTTAAAAATGACGGGTAATATCTTCGTTAGATGTGAACTTTACTTGGTTAATATGTATTTTCTCATTTAGAATTTCACAAATAAAGTTTCTTATTAGTTCTTAAAATAAGAATTAGGATTCTTAAAATTAAATTAAAAATTTTGAAAATTATAAAATATTAAATATTATATCTCTGTATTAAAAGAATAAATGTAGAGTAGCTTCCACATTGATATTCAATGATTTTTCAAAGCTTCCTTGACCTATATTCCTAAAAGTTTTTCTTAGTATACCATTAAGAACTTTTTGTGTTTATCACACGTAATGTCTATTAAAGAAAAATGAAATTCATTATTCATATTTTTTTACTTAAAATTTACATCCGCGACATGTGCGCTATCAAAAATTTTACTTATGATTAGAAAGTGAAGAACAAGTTTCTTATGTTAATAACGAATTGAAAATATTCATTTGAAATTTTTAATTTCGAATCTGCTGGACCTCAAAACATGTTCTAATTTCTTGGCAATCGGACGGCATCAAAAATCACGTACACGAAATATGTAGAAATCGCGAAGAAACTGGGGCGAGTTTGAGGTCCAGTGGGTCACTAATTACAGTTTTTTTCCGTATGATATACTACATGAAAACGTTTAACTCACATTATAAATTTATGAATTATATTTTAATCTGATATTAAATTTAAAGATTAATGTTGCTAACCAGTACTGGCTCTCGATTATATTATTATTAATATTTTTAATACGTTTTAGACTCTTTAAATAGACTAATAGAGGTTATTCCTTGAACAAAAGGTTATTTTAAAACGCTTGCGTATTCTTAAAAATTTGCTAATTCTTATCTCATTAATATATGATATCAGATAAATACAAATGCAGACATTGATAAACTTTGGGCCACCCGAAAATAGTCAAAGTATTTCAATATGATGAACTTAGCTCATAACGGTTTAACTTTTTCACACAATAAGATTGCCGTTACTTTAAAAAATTTACTTTCATCTTCAAAATGTTTTACGTCCAAGAGTTGCGCTATTCATTTATACTCTCTACAAAATTTACTTGTCTTTTTTGCTCTATATAACTTTCACAAATGTATGTCGGTGTGCGATTCTTATAAAATAGTTTTAAACTCTTCCACTTGTCAAACCTCGACAGCTATACACACCGTCGTGTATTATTGACGAGTGATGTTATCGAACGTGAAACGGAATTTCAATACCTCATATTCGACTCTAAAATCCCGACGCTTCAGCCGTAATCTCCAACCTTTCGCCAGCTTAAAAAGTCAATCACCCACGTCAAATCGCACTCTCGCCGAGCTATACGAACTTACTATATACCTGCGCTCGCGCAATACAGTGACTCACACTCCTCTGCTTGCTCTCCGTACGTGATCGAACTGTGGAAATCAAACGAGGAAAAGCACCTGCCACTCCAACCAAATCCCAAAGAAAATCCCCTCACACAGCACACACACACGTATCTTAAAATCTTTACCTTTCGCACAAAGTTCCCCATGACCGGCGCCGCGCGCGGACGCACTAATCCTGCAGCGACTCGCGATTTCGGCTGTCGGCGAGCAACGGCGACGTTCTCATTATTTACCGTTGTACATCATATGCCTACAATACGCGCGTATCTAAAGTATCGCACGCGCGCTCGCGCGCACCGGCCGAGCGCTGCGCGGCGACTATAGGCGAGCCGTGTACGTATACTGTCTGCGTACGTCTGTCGACGAAGCGCGGACGCTTTTTTTTTCTCTCCTCCAGCCTTTTTTTTTGCTGCTTGTAGCGCTCGCGCGCTCATATAGACGCTCACTCTCTAAGCGGGATTTACAATATTGCGTTACGAAAGAGGCAACGAGAGGTGATTTGTCGACAGTTGGCGAAGGTTTTTTTGCTGTTGCTCGCGCGGACTCTGTTGCGAAGAAGGTGATGGATTTGCTACAGCGCGAGAGACAACGCGGCGGTCGGTTGACTACGATTAAGATTAATGATTGTGAAAATGGATTTTGGAAAATAATCAGTACAAGCACTTGAGTTTTATATATTTGTTTAATGCGCGTATTTAACTTTTGGTATAAATCTGAAAGTTTTTCTAATTGCAGGTCGCATTTATTATTGGCAACGTATCAAAAAATTGTAATTAAAAAAGAGTTATTGATCTTTCGTTTTTTCAACCGATTATTTGTCTTTGTTTATATTTCATTATACTGATGTGCAAAAGATAAGCGGAAATTTATCTTCCTTTATATACTGATATAAAAACATTTAAAAAATTTATAATTTATACAAGAAGAAAAAGATATATCGCGTGAATTGAATTGTTTATTATTGGTAGTTAATATTTATAGAGAAAACTTCAACGGGCAACAACATTTTTGGAGACACTGGGTTATCCAGATTTTTAATGCTCCATAAATAAGAGTTAGCAGTTATTGTTCCATTTTTTGAACGTAAAAAATCCGGTTATAACTTTTCAATCGCATTATTCACTTATAATTAACGGCGTTTCGTTTTTAAATTCACCGTTACAAGGCTTTCTCTTTGAGAAAGCAATGCAGAAATAAAGTTAAGTACTGATAAAAATTAACAATAAGTTTGAAAAAAAAGAAGTATAATATTTCGATATCCTGGTAAATATTTTATTAAACAAAATGAATGATTGCCAATTGACTAATATTATTTAAAACTAAAACCAAATCACGCGCACGACCAAACGCTTTCCATCCACTTCACGACAAACGCACTCGTCCGCTTCCCGACCGCCGCAGTACCGCGAAAAATAAAGAGAAACCTTTTAAACCTCATCTAAACACAACTAATTACAACCTAAGTGCAAAAACTCGCTCGGCACTAAATACGCGCGCGCGTACTGCGCATCGCCCGCAACACCGTACTTGTGACTTCTGCTTTCCTCGCGCTGCGCTCTCCTTCGATTTTTACCCGACCCCACCGACATAATGCTGCCGCCTCGACCAAAAAAAGACGTGACGCCGGCGGGAGCCTACTGCACCCGAAATATATACGTGTACAGACACACACACACACACACACACACGTGTACACAGGACAAAGGCGATTTTCGTGAATTAAAAATAGGCGCGTCGGGCTGGAGGAACGCTAAACGGACGGCCGCCCGCGCGCACACGACGTGTTGTCTCCTCATTTTCGAGTGTATATGTACGCATAATGGGAGAGGATGATGCCAAGTTTCGGTGTATACGAGGCGGAGGTTGTATTGTTACGGACAATTGTCGGGAGAGAGAGAGAAAAGTGCGCGGATATACGCGGCTGGATCGATGCGGATGTGCCGCGGTTGAATTATTAGGAGATAAAGGAGGTTTTTAAATTTGAATACCCTTTGTCACTCTGATAGTTCTGTAGATAGTAGGAGCTTTAATATGTTGAAAAATGTAGTAATGTAATGTCATTTTGAATAGTAGTATGTCCATACACGGAAATCATTTATTTTAGTTCTTAATTATTTCCTATTAAGTGATAAATAGGAATCCGACATTGTATTAGTTCGTGCATTAGAAAAAAGATAGCAAAATGGTAATAAATGATTTGACTTATAAAAACCTCCAATTATTGAACAATTAGAACACTATTGCCATTCTTTAGTGTAATTGTAACATAAGTAACGATGAGATCGGAAAGATTAAGTAAACATTTATTCTTCGAACGTTTCCGTTGTTAGATTTTAGAAAGTGGAATAGATACACACGAGCAGTAAAAGTTTCTAAAAAAGGTTGAATCATTCAGTCATCATTATTTCTATTCCACTTGACTTTTATTCAGGCTAAATACGTCGAGTCAATGAATCGTGGCTGACTCTAAGAGATGCATTTAATTCTTTCAAATTCTTTTCGTAGAAAACTTTTCAAACAATTCCAAAAATATTTTATTAAATTTTTTCCTTTCATTTTGTTAATTACTTAAGTTTTAAGTACTTAATTATTTTTAAATGTTTTCCGGATAAAAAGGATAAATATATATATTTGAATTGTACACTTTTAAAAAAATAAATTTGAATCATACGCCTTATGATTCAAAATGAAACTTTGAAATGTCGCAAACAGCACAGTAGTCGAATTGGAGCAATATATTAAAAGTTTAGTAAATTTATTTTCCCCGAGTTTGTGGTACATTATTGATATATTTTGACTTTCTATTTTTAAAATCACGTTAATTCCTTTCCAGTTTCATCAATAAACAAGTAACGTGGATATACATTATTCTGTAAAATAAATTGAGCCAGTAAACGATGAAATATGTATCTTCTTGCATCATACATAATTTTGAGATAATTAGGTTATAAAGAACATGCTTTTAAACAATTAAGAATGCTGCAGATAATTATCATCCCATAAATTATTTTCGAAAAGAAACAGAGTATTCATTACCGATGCAGTATGATGGCTTACGATAACATTTTCTTAGCGTTAATAAAATCGAATGCTTTGAAAAATAAATAAGACATTGGTTTCAATCAATAGTCTCTTTATCCAATAAATAGAGTGATAGCACTAGTGCTTGGGAATCGCTATTGTCAAGATATTTTTATTACAATAATACCCACAAAAAAGTGTTATGTGTTAGAGACTAGAGCACTATATTTCCGTATAAGTAATTGGTCCTCTAAACATGATTCCAAGTGAAGGTCAGAATTGGTTCAACGCGTCTGTACTTCACGATATCTAATGTATAAAATTTTAAAGTGAAAACAATTTTTTATCCATTTTTTCTATAAAAAAATAGTTTCTGTAAAATAACATTGTTTGTACCTTTCAAGATCATCCCTCTATGATTTTTTTGTCTCCAAGATTTAAATGCCTGAATTTGGAAAATTCGCATATATATCTTTTAAAATCAAATTATTTATGTTTTAAAATTTAAACATTTTCATCTCCAAGAAAAAAAAATCGTAGAATTAAGAATGATTCATAGTTGATCTTGAGCGGCACAAGCAATGCTACATTGTTTTTCTCGAACGCAGACGTGCTAGATCAATTCTGACCTTGGAATCATATTTAGGGATCCAAATTACACAGTGATATGGTAGTCTAGTCTCTGGAGTAGAACCCTTTCCTCTGAGTGCCTCTGTAGTTAATGTATAACCAAATCTCTCGAATAGGAAGAAAATTCCAAAGTAAAGAAAAGACTGTTTATTTAATTATCATTCCTTTTAATGTTTGACATTACCCATTCTCACAATTGTAACAGAAGACCAAGTATCGCCGCCTTTACCTTACTTATATACTTAGAATTTTTTGCTGATGATTATTAAATTAAATGACACTCGGTATTTCTGTACAAAAGAGCTCGCTCAACGGTCAAACTTCACGCGACACTGGCCTTGTCCTCTCAATTACATGACGAATCAATACGCCGCATTGATCTCTTCTCTCGCTAACAAAGAAACGATTCTCCAGCACACGAAATCAGTCCAAAAAACCGCAAAAGGACAAAACCCACGACGAACCTAAAACAGTGCAGGTCGGCACGTCAGGAATCTTTTGGCCGATAACCGGCTACCCTTCGCCTGCTAAAAATGCCGTTGCGGGTTACTAACCCGGCGATGCCATTAGCCTCCACACACGTCGCACACTCACGCAAGTATGCTTATGTACACAGCAGCTCTCTCGGCTATAAGATAATTGCTAATCAAGACGCCGGGAGTCTAACCCAACCTACTCTCCTCTAACGATAAACAAACCATATGAGCGACAGAGTAGGTACCCTCCTACATAAGTGTACGAACAATGCGACCAGCCAATCAACCTGGCGCGCGAGACGCTGACTAAGGGCTGGCACGTATACACTATATATAAGCATCAGCATCTCCCGACAGAGACGGAGCATACACGACGACGCGCGCGCGTGACTCATTCCAAAACACACGAGGCGGCGTGTGGCGGAGAGCCGATCGAACGCTGAGGCTTAACTGCTCTCTTTTTCTCTCTTTCGCGTGTGGCAAGCGAGACGGAAAGGAAAAAAGAAAAGGGTCGAGGACTATGCACGTTCGTCGCGAATTAGCGAAAAATCTCTGTGTGTCCGGTCGATTTCGAGGTTATCTACGTGCACGGAATCACGGCGATAAGTGCATTAATGTTTCTTTTTCTTTTTTTTCTCTGCTGACTCGACACGCGTGAGAGAGTTTTGCGATGTTATTGGCAGGCGCGCGGGCGAAAAATGATGTAATACTGCGCTGGAAGCAGCAGCAGCAGCAGCCTTGGAGTGGATCGTTTTTAAAAGGCTCGGTAATTGTTGCGTGCGTGGTGTGTTTGTAATTGGAAAAAAAGCAGCACTGAAAGGCTGCTTGGTCGAAGGTTTTTTTTACGGTATTGCGGAAAATTGGTTCTGGGGAAGTGGTTAAGTCGAGCTGGTAGGCGAGTAAACGCCCGAGGAAACAGCTGATATCGCTGTATTGTTCTAATAGATGGGATATAAATTTAATAGTCGTGCTTGGCGTGTTTCCAGAAACTTTTAATGATAATTTATTGTAATGAGTAAGACAAAAAAGATACCCGTGAATCAACTAAGTATGAATCACTAAGCATTCAACCTTCTACCGGAGAACTTTCGTCCGTCAACCCACTCTCCACTAAAAGAAAATTACATATACGCTCCAAAATATCTCTTATCCGCGCTCCGATCAACAACGGGCATATATGGAAATTCTGTCAAACCTGTGCGTATACCCTTAAAAAGAAGAAGAAAAAAAAAATGAAACAACTCTGCACGGACGATTATACAATGGACATTTCGCAAGTCCTCGACATTGGTCAGGTAATGCACTTATAAGGAGCACAAAAACTTGCGCGTTTTTCCGTGAAAACGTTCGACACCCACGCGTGGTGTATACACACTATGCAATCGCGAGGAGAAATCAATCGCTCCTCCCGCTGTATACATACACGCGACGACGACCACGACGACTGATCGACCGAGATAAGCGTTCGCGTATATATAAGTGTACACGCGACAGTACACGCGAAAAATCACGATGGGGATCAATAAGAGTCACGTCCCTCGGTTAATAAAGCCCAAAGAGCTCGCGGAGTAATACACTGTGCAGCGTGTACACAGTGCACTCCCAAACAAATTAACCTCAAAATCCGCGCGCCTCCGCGACGAACATATGCAGCGGAGAAATTCCTCCAAGTCGCGCCGAATGATCGCAAAGGCACTTAACAACACTTAATAAACTTGACGAGAAAGGCGTCGCGTGTCACTTGCCTCTCAGCTCTGGCTCCTCTCTTCCGGATCCTCCTCCACCTCCTCCTCGTCGCGTTCTAAATTTACACAGGCCCGTGGAGAGCGTGCGGGGTATGTATATGTACGCGCACGGCGTCGATGCTATATACTACACAGAGCACTGCTGGACATACACACGCGGTGGACAAACAAAAGACACACAACAAAGCGCACTGCGCGATGGAAAAAAAATAGCGCGTGCAGCACGATGACAGCTGCAGCGGCACGCGTTCGCGTCGACACACTACTGCCTGCTGGACACTCACTCGCCGTCTATCTCTCTCGCTCTTTCTTCTGGAGGAGAGAAGAGAGAGACTGGCCGCGGAGTATATAGTGTCGCGAGGCGCACTGCGCAGCAGCTAAGTACGTACTAGTACTACTACACTGTAGCAGTGACGGCGGCGGCTGCGGTGGCGGTGGAATTACGATTCTTCATTATACGCGGAAAGGAGGCACGAGAGAGCCTGTGTCTCCCGTTCTCTTGTGCGCGCGCGCGCTTGCCTGCGGCCCACGCTCGCGGTCTTTTCAGAAAGAGAGGAGGGCTCAGTGCATACGATATAGATGTATACGCTTGTATATATGTATGTATATATGCGAAAAGTGACGGGGCATCGCCAAGTAGGGAAGAGCGCGCCGGCGAGCCTGTGTGCGTGCGAGCGCAAGGAGTGCATGCACGTGTGCGAAGGCGTAGGTGTGGATTCTGACGCTGTGTGCGTGGCTGCAGGAGAAAGGGAGCGTTACCCTGACGGGATCCGTGACGGTGGAGGTGACGGTGGAATGATGGTCCCGATATATTTGAATTCACGACGCCGACGCCATCGAAGATCGTTATTGTTGCATTGTGATGCAGGGGCGGAAGCATTTGGTTTTTTGCTTTGCGAGTCCATAGGATAACGTTTTTGATCGTTTTTAGTTTCGGAGCTGGGAATCGTTTGTGGAACGTAATGAGAAAACATTATCAGCCACTGGTTTAACGTTATCGATAATTACTTGTTGAATGTGCCCTGGATTATAGGCTTATCAATGGCAATGATTGCTCCAAAGTGAAATCACTTCTGAGGATGTGAACTATTCTGAAAAATTATTTTGGAATTGTTATGTGATGAAATGAATATTTGGATGAATTCATATTTCAGTGTGTATTTGACCAGATTAATGATGTAAATGTATGTATAATCTTCCGGCAAGATGAACTATTTTATGTTTTGTGATTCTATGAAAATCAAAATTTATTAATAAAACAAGGTTTCATAGAAATTATTGATATTTGCAACACTACAATTAATTAAATAACGTATTTCCATTCCTCTTCTTTCTCTGCAGCATCAAAAAAGATGAATTGATTTACATTTTTATTTTTAACAAAAACTTGATATTATACTAATTTTATTTAGAATGCTATATATTATACGGTATACCTAATATATTTAAAATATTTTTCAACGTAAGCAATTTTCTCTAATTCTTGTAATGATTATTTTTTAAAATATAAAGTTCTTTAACCTTTTCTAATTTTAACTTCTTTCAAATTGGAGCGCCTATAAAAAGAATTCATTCAATACGTCTATTGCTGTACCTTCTTATTAAGCACCTACATTGCGCAACATTTATACTGCAAATTAGCTGACTCTTTAACTAAAAAAAATGAGCATAGCAGATATTGTTGCTATTCGTGAAAAAAATAAACAAATATCTTCATTAAGCAACGCAAATCAACCTACATTTGACCTGTAAATGTCAAAACTAAAAAATACTCTCCTCTTACAAAAGAAATAAACAATTCAAAGAACCGTGTCGCGCGGCTTTGTTGATAAACATCCGTACACTTTCATACTGCGAATTCGCAACACATACGTATAAGCATCACGCGTCCATACAGGCGTACGCAAAAAAAAGTCGAGGAATCGTGAATTTTTGCTTACCTTGCGCTCGGCCAGCTTTTCCGGCGCCGACTCGTGCAAAGTCGTCATGACGTCTCTCGTCAGGGGCAAACGAAAACAACGAACTCCAGTCTGCGCACGAGCTTCTCAAGTGTATCTTCGCAAAGTCCTCGGGGAGCAGGCGAAAACGAAAATAGAACGCACACGCGAGCGATGACTGCAGGATACGGCTTTGAATTCGCTCAGAAATACAACACCACTTCCATCGTTGTCTTCACGTTGCGCACTCGGCTGACTTCGTCTATCAAATCACCAGACGCAAAGCCTTAGCTGTAGGTACACAGCGAACACAAGCACACACACTGTTCAGCGTTGATTTTCACATTTGTCTACGCGAAAATTCACATGCACGAAACTGCGCGTAGCAACGCGAAAAAACTTGGGCTTCCCTCGCGTTCACATGCACAAAGAAGCAATCTCTTATCCACACTAATATATTTCCACAACAAGCTGCCGTTGAACCTCCGTTCTATCTGTATCTCTTTCTAGCTTTTCCGGGGTATTTTCCGCGGTGGGGGAACGCACGGACTTTTCCGAGCGGGGGTAGGTAGTGTGCACTACACACACGCTGCTGCGGACTTGTGAGATGTCTTGTGTGTAACGGCCGCCCGGCCGGTTGGTCGTTTTTGACAACTTCGAATCCCAGCCAATAGCCGTCCGGCGTTCAAAATTTCGCGCAATTCGCGCCATCTACGGTCGATAAAGTGGACACCGATAGGGTAAATTTGAATATTTGAAATGCGCGACAAGGGGTAGTGCAGTGTTTGATGGGCAAAATGTTGCTACGGATAGTGTAAATGTTGTCCATCAGTAAATATTATTGTTAAATCAGCTGAAATACTGGTTGGTTGAACTAAAGGCTGAAAAAAACAAATAAAAATTTTATTTTCGAACTCGTTATCCTAATCGCAGCGTTGAGGTTCCATGCGACCTGTTTTAATTAAAACGCAAAATGCAACACTTTTACAATTTATTGTAATATCTTTATTTATTGAACAGTATCCAAAACATAATCGGGTTTTACATTTTTTATGTTACAAAAGAAAAATATACATATATTTTTATAATCATTTATATTTTGTTTTATTGTCGATCTCTTCCTATAACTGCGTCTTCTACCTACATCGAAATGTACTACCTACCACACTTACAACTTAACAGTTCGCAATACCTACATACTTACACTGAGCCACTCACATTCTCTTACGCTCATCTAAATAATTCTCGCATTGCTTTGCATTTATTTACATAAAAGAACACACGCGCGCCCTTATACTGCTTTTACATTATAACGCGGCGTTCTGCGTTAAAAGATAAAGCATATTATATAAAAAAAAATTAAAGAAAATACTATTCACAATGTCTTTCCTTATCCATTAGGTAAAAACAATCTACGTAAGCGCACCGGTGATAACAGGCACTTTTTGCGTTAAAAAAAAAAAGAAAAAAAAATTCAAGATTTTATAAGTTTTTTTTTATTAACTTTTTTTTTTATTATTATTTTTTTTATATTATCATATTTTTCAGTCCTTTAGGACGGACGAACCAATATAAAAAAACTCCAGAGATATTGTATTCACTAAGTTTTTTTAAGGCACCAATTTGTTTCTCATCGGAGCCCCGCTCGTCCAATCACAGAACTGTGCGACTATGTGTCGCACAAATATTAATTTATCATTAAGCGTTTGATTTACTTCACAGAAGCATATGCGATGACTTTCCTTCAATTATCTATATCCTACACCGAGCAATCACCAAATATATCCACTACATACAGGAAGAATTTGTTGAAAGAAGCTCGATTTATCTAGCATTTAAAATTCATTATAACTTGATAAATTTTTTTATTTAGAAAATACTACGTCTCTTTAATTGAGTGAAAAGCTATTAGTAAAAGTAGTCAGTTTTTTTTATTCAGTTCTTTTCAAAAATATAAATATGTTTATCCGCTAGCTATAGAGTCATACAAAGACTAATTCGCGAATATAAGAAACAAGTTTGCACGTCGTATCGCGGCATGTCCGATTCGTAAGGACATTTACAATATTTAAATATGAAATTTCAATGGTGGGCAGTTGTATTTTAATGGAATAAACAAGTTTATTTGTTGCATGGATTTGCAATTGCAGATATATTCAATATATTTTTCGGCCAACGAACATTTTTTTAAAATAGTTGTATGCATTCCAAACAACTATAAATCAATCAATTAACTTTCATTTATTTTAATGAATCGGAATATAATGTATCGGAACATAATGTACTGCCATCGTAGACGTAAAATCACATCGCTTGTGATTAGTTATAAATATTGTATAAGTATTGAATTCTTTCAAAATAAAAGTAAACTAAAAAAGTTATTCAGATTCACTAAAAACATACGAATTAATATTTTGGTTTCAAGTTGTTAGGTATCTTTCTCCAAAAAGCAAACATAAATAGATATAAAAATGAATTTCGTTATCCTTGTTTTATACTTTAAATCAAGTCCGAGTAATATATTATAATTTTTATTCTTTTGCATTACTATAAATCATATTTATAAATTATTTTTATAACAAATTCATGAAACAAATAAACTAGTTTTCCATCATAAGAAAAACTACTTTTCTGAGAAAATTTGTTAATACATACAAATTACTCGTTTAAATTACTTCTACAAATATGCGTTAGTGTACGTATTCGTTTTCTGTGAATAGATGATTTAATGTAGATAATGTAAGAACATATAAAATGATCTGCACCATGATAGATGAAAATAGTGAAAATTTATATGAAAATAAACTGCTGCTTCCTAATAATTTATGCGGATTATATATAAAAATCATACATTAAAAATAGATTAGCTCATCACATAAAAATCATGCAATAGCATTTTATTCTCATAAAATTTCGTCCTCGCGATCTTCAAACGTATAATCTACAATTTGCACATTTATTCAAGACTAAAAACTACCTTAACACAGTTCGACTATGTACAAGTTATTAATGTAGCTTTCAGTCCAAAGGAAACGTGTCTTTTTATCCGCGTCTAAATAGGAAGTCCATTTTTCACAGTTAGAACAAGCATTAAGACTGATTTTCACTCTATTAGAGCGAATCCTAATATTGACCTATTATTTTTCTCAAAGCTTAACATATTTTGTTTTTAATGAAATTAAAATTCATTCGCAAAAATTCAGAGTGAAGATTGGTGTTCAACAACTACTATAAAAGTTCGATAGAAAATACTATTTTTTACAAATGTTTTCTAAAAATATAAGTAAAGTTTCCTAGAAATCGCCATGCGAGCCGTAAAAAACAGTATTTCCTAAGGCCAGTTGAAGCGCTTCGCAACGCCAACCACACGTGGACGCTGCGAGTGGCGTTTCCGATTGCCTCCGCATCCAGATAGTCACTCGAAATTGTTCTGGTCCATGTCGCAGCGGGAGCCCCGACGGCTTCCCAAAGCTTTCGCCTTTCCGTTACGCGATCCTTTGTACACACATACACACACATGCGCGCGGCAGGACGACGACGCAACACCGAGGCTTATAAAATCTACAAAATTACAACGACAACGACGCCGTCGGCAACAACTGGAGCTCTCGTTACGTGTAAGGCTCGAGCTGGGGCGGCAGTCGTGGCGGCGTCGGCGAGTTCTTCTGGCTGCTCGACGGTGGCGTGAGTATACCGCTCTGATCTGGACTGCTACCGGAGTCCAGGATGCCATCGAGATCAAGACAGTCGACTATTAGAAGCTGCGCCTCGTTCTGGCGCTGCTGCGCGAGCTCCAGCATCTCGAGGTCGATGACGTGCGTCTGGATGCGATGGGACTCGTCAACGACGAGATTCGGCACGCTTGCTCTCAGTCCCGAGCTCGCTGATGTGTCGACGAGGGGCACCGCAGAGCGCAGCATGTGCTGCGCTCGCTCCTCCGACACGGTCACCGCGAACGCGTTCAGCCACTTGGCACACGGGGACAGCTGCTCCCACGTTAGCCGCGAGACGCGCAGTGCCGTTTCTCTGCCCTGTAACACGAATGATAGTTAAGGATTAGAACTTGTTATAAAGGGAAAAAATATCATTTTCATATTGATTGATTTGTTGCTAAATACTTCTTATTTAATTAATGGTGTCATTAAAAGTAAAAGAATCCAAACTATTTTAGTACATTTATACAACGTAATATATATTTAATAATAATTAATTTTATTACTTTTATGATTAAAAAATATTCTGCATACTTTATTTTACAGTTTAAAAGATCTATCCACGTAACTATTTATGAATATGCAACGTGGACTCTTCAGCACTAGAAAAATCTCCATACTTGGCGACGCGGAGTTTCGCGCCTAAATGACCTAACCTCTTGTAGCTCATATCTACAAGCAACAAGTTTTCGTAGTTTTTACTCAAATGTAATAAATAAAAACTATAGCGAGATTGTATTAATGTATATAAAAGAGCTGTTTTGCTATTTTTTTGTTGTTAAAAATTGCACGATTTTTTATAAGGTCCACGGGAAGACTCGAGTTACTAAGCACTCGTACGATCTCGGGAATTCTATTTTTAATAATCTGGAATTTTAGAAAACTGGGATACAAAAGAATACGAGACGGTTAATTATGTAAAAGTGAATATATAGTCTCCGATTTGACGGAAATAACAGCTCGAAATAAGATAGTTTTTTGATTGGTCTGCGGTTAAACGAAACAAAGCCAATTTTTAACAAATTTACTTGATTTTCTATTTAATCATAAATATTTTTGTAATTAAATGATTATAAAATAGAAAGAAAAAATTAAGAATTTGAGATCAAAAATTTTTCAACGACTATCGAAATAGATGTCCACGTGGCGAAGACAGTAACGTATTTTTCATAGCACATTCTTAAAAAATTTAAGAGATCGCGGTTATTCTAACGGTGCATGAAACTTGAAATGCGTTTATCTAGTGTTGGCATTTATACCGACGACTCAAATACCGTTGCCCCAATTCACTTTCATTTTTGCACACATACTTTTATCTATTAGATTATCTATTTTCTTGTGTAGTTTATATAGTTTTATAATATTTAAGATGCTATGTATAACGAAATTCTCTGCGATAATCATAATAAACGTAACATAAAGTAATAAAAATATATTGTTTATTAACAATAAAAAAAAAAATAAAAAAATGCTTATGACAGTTATTATTCTCAATTAATAATAATTAAAGAAAAATGACTTCCAAAATGAATTTCTACGCAGTTCTAAAAAAATCTCCGTATCAACGTAAGATCATTTTGGTTCGCCATTTTGTTTTCGAGTTATTAACTAAGGTTTCTGAATTTACATCAAAAAATGACTTTGAATATATTAAACATTTTTTTAAATGTATAAATTCTAGATAAAATTATTTGTACACGGACGGTTTCTGGCTAGCTTCTTAAAAAATTCTTTTTAACATATTTTCGGAAAATTTTTTATTTTGATTATCGAAAATATATCAAATTGCTTATAAAATAATGTTCTAAATGAATTTTTTAATATAGAATATTTATTTTTACGTTAAAACACAATGAAATGTTGCATTTTATAAAAAATTAATTAATTACTAATAAAAATAAGAAAAAGTTCCTTTTTAATGATTCTAATGAATTAGTGACCTTTCGAAAATAAACTTCTAATAAAAAATAGTTGATAGATTTCAAGAATAGACAACAAATTCATTACTCACACTTTCGTGGTTTCGCTATCAAGACAGAAAGATAAGAGATTCTCGCGTGTGTTTAGTGTAGCATTTTTTAGGTAGATAATATTTAAAACACCAAAAAAATGTTTAGTTTTCAATAATAGTATCGCTGAATATAGGAAAACATTTAAAAACTAGTAATTGCTATGAGCTATACAACGTCAATTGGCGCGTAAGCGAAAGTGTAAAATAAGTAGAATACCATAAGATACGGTCAGACGCGCCATACATATAGATATATACTACACGGAATTCCGTTACGACTCTAAAACAAGAGTGACTAGGCTTTCCTGTAATTTTTTTTTACTTTTCATAATTTTTGCATTTTTTACATAAAACAATATTGGAAATAATACTTGTCTATTTATTTTTCGTAGCGATATTAAAACTTTTTTTTTAATTTATGCAGAAAATATTTTCGAACTATTTTTTTATGCATTAAATTTTTTAAATAAAGTAATTTTTTGTTAAATTTATTCAGAGATATATTGGATTAATCTTTGTTGATCTTTAACATTTGGAAATTTTTAATTTTAAATGAGACTTTATATAATTTTGATTTTAGGTTTAGATCCGCCATTTTGAGGACACAGATCCCAAAAAAAGCGGGAAAATTTCAGAAAAATTTAGTTAAACGTTTTCAATTTATAAAAAATGAAAGTGTGTAGTTTTAATCAATAGATATTATAAGATGTTTTGCACTGGAGAAAAGAGTATATACTTAAAAACGTTTTAATAATGAGGATAAAAGTTCAAAATTAAAATCTCAAGTATTTAGATTTAATACTAATCAATTGATTCTTACCTGTGTATGATAGATAGCAGCAGCTGCTAAATGACTATATGAAAACTTCAAACTTCCTTCGTCAAGTGATGCTAAGTCTAAAAGTTGTGCAGCCTGTGAATACTGCAGTCCACCATACTGAGGATAAATGAAAGTGTTTGGTCTGGACCAGTCACCTGATTCCACCTGCATGTAGACATTAAGCCAGCCTGGTGATGTAACAGGTGATAGGTTCCATCCTAGACCCTTTAAGACTACCAACTCCTTTCCTAAGATTTCTTCCTCAGTGCATGCACCATCAGTCACATATGCAAATTCTGCAATCTTTGGTGGATAAATTTCTTCAACCTGGAACAGAATAGGATTTTTTTGTATGTGTTAATTGTTTCAGATTAAAATATTTAATGAACAAAGAAGTACTTTTGATAAGAGTAAAATAACATGTGATAATAAAAAAACTTTTCATTTAAATATAAGTAACCATTTTGTAATAAAATAAATTATTAAAAAATGAAGTATTAAAAATATATAAATAATATGAACAATATTTTTAATTACCTTGGCCGCAATAAATAAACAGGTGATACCGATGAGTTGAAGTTGATTTTTTGGTACATTTTGATGAGATGAAAGATACCTATCAATGTAATCCATGGCAAGGTAGTAAGTCTCTCTATGTAGTTTATAAACCTCACAGACTTCAATTAACCAGTCTAAGAGGATTGCTCTCATTCTGGGTTGTAATGTGGGATGCCTCTGGAACATCTGTGGATCTCTTTGTGTGACAGACTTTTGATCTCCCAGACACATGAGTGACCATACTTGTGTTCCATCGGCCCAGGGAAGGGAGGGTAGGGGTGTGGACTTGCTGTCGCTGTGGGAAGTAGAGGGTGTCAGGAAACAGGTAGAAGCCCTCAGTTCGGACCATGTTGCTGGTTCCTGTTGCTCCTTCAGAGGTGAGGTTGTTGGTTGTGGTGTGTATGGTACACTTGGTGGGCTTGTAACAGTGCATGCTTCTGGAGATGTGTTGTTACTAGTAGATGTTAGAGCAGGAATTTTATTGGGAGGATAGATGTTCTCTGAGTCTTCAGAAATTTCAGTCGCTTTCCTTTTGCGTCTCTGACTTCCCTTGCCATTTTGCAAATGGAGCTTGGACTGCTTCTCTTTCACACTGCAACAAAACAAAAAAAATTTTTTTTTGCTATTTTTCAACCAACAATATTGTAGGGTACTGTAATTATTAATATTTATATTTAACAAAATTTAAACTAATACTCGTAAAAATTTATAAATGTTATAAACATTTGTTTTAATTAATCAATTAGATATTATTAAACAAAGTTGACATGACTAAAATGTGTGAAATAAATAATTATTCTAATAATATTTAAGATAATTTATAAAAAAGGCATTTGTAAAAGTATCTCTAATTAAAAATCCAGATTAATAATAAAATATAAAGTTATATAACACAATTTTCAACTGAAATAATTTTCTTCTAACCACATGGCTCATTAAAATAATTTCTCCAGATTTTTCATTTTTTTTTTTGAGGAACAGTAGATTCTATTGTTTTATTTGCAATAATTCATTGACATAGAAAAAATAAATGATCTCAGGGCATAGATTTTTAATTTATAATTCCTAACTCAATTTTAATGAAAAGTTTGCTAATATTTGCTATTAAGATTAAATAATTACTGATATAAAAAGAAAACTTAGTAAGAAAATGATTCGATTTCCTTTATCTCTTCAATACTATGCATATTATTGAAAATCGATTGGAAAATTGTAGATGTGGCACTCCATATTTATTTCTGAAGTGTATGACAATTCGTTGCATATAAAAAATTGATTCTAATATGCAACAATAAAGATCAAGCTCTGATAAAATATGCTGGTAGCTTATCAAATAACGAGTAAGTATTTTTTTGCAAAGAAGCTCTAAAAATGTATTGAACAAGTTAATTAATTTACTTATAATTAACAATATAATTAATATATACCATAATCTTTTATAGTATACAATATAAAAATTCTAATATTAATTTAACAACTGATAAAACGATCTAACTTTTCACTCTCGAAAAGTGGCGATAGAGCTGACCCACAAATTGACCTAGAAATTTCCCGAACAATTAATCAATTTTCATAAAATTAACCATGGAAGTCTCAAATATCATAATCTATCATATATTCAAAGAGCAAGCACATGAAATTGTTTAAACAATAATTAGAGGAGAGACAACCAACAGTTTTAGACCTGACGGCATGCTCTCCTCGCAGCACTTCAAGCTGGACCTGAAAATTTTTACGAAAAGCCCAATCAATTTTTCCAAAACTTACCAAATCTGCTCTCCTATCAATAATCTTTCATCTTAATGGAAAAAACTTGAAAAAATTAGCTCAGTTCCCTAAAAAACTGGAATCAAAGTGAGCCAGCTCATGCAGCCATGCCACAACCTCACTTCCCCCCTGCAGGCAGGTTACCGCCACACGAGGCTGACCCGCCTTCCTCCGAAATTAATCCCAATCTCTGAAAAATCCTTCCCACGAGCCGTGCCAGCTCGAGACCTCCGGAAAATTCCGGAAAAACCTGGGAAATTCGCCGTCGAAGGCAGGAAAAAAGTCCCGCGCTCGGCGCGGCGCGTACACTCACCTCGTCTGTGGCATCTTGCAAGAAACTCCTTGGACGTCTTTCCTGCTGGTGTCTGGGTGTCTCGTCTGTGGACACGACGTCCTATCCTCTTCCTCGTGGCACGGGAAACGAGGCCGAAAAGTGCGGGACGACGGACTGGGGCCGTGTGCGATGTGCCGCCTGTCGCCTGCCTCTCCTCGCTGCCTCTCCTCAGAGCGCCATAGTGCAGCGGCGCGCGGCAATTTCTCGCGCGCGCGAAACTATCATGAAATTTATTCGATCACCTCCGTTAAATCGCCCTTCCACCCGGGAAGGCGCCCAGAGGCTCGAATAACGCTTCTACAATGGCCCTTTCCCGATAAAGGGAGGCTTCGCCGCGTCAAACGGGGAAAGGGAGAGCGAAGCGCGCGGAGTCGTGGCGCGACGAGCTGAGCGCGGGAGAAGAGCGCGCGAAAAGCTACCCTCGGCTCTCTCCCGCCGTATCGGAGCCGCCGTCGCCGCCGCTGTCGCCGCGCTCTCACACGCACGCAAGCAACGTGTCCACCCGCGCCCTCTATATTTCCCGCATAACCTCAAACGATGTTTTCCGATTTTCCGGCGGGCAACAGGCTCCTCGGGCCTCTGGCCGTCCTGTCGCGAGCTTTCCTCGCCGCTGGCTGGCCTCTTGCTAGGTTACAAATGCGCCCGGCTCGGCTGCCCGCTCGGCGCGCACTCGCCGCTCGTCCGGGCTTTTCCTCACTGAAAATCCTGCGCTATCGTCTTTCCGACGCCACCAGGACAATCCTCACTCACTGAACTTCCTGTCCTCGCCCGGGAAAACCAGCAGTGTCCCACACTATCACCAGCAGCACTCCCGCTGTCTCGCCTGCGACGCGCACCGTAGCACAACCGAGCAAAGTTTTCACACCGAGCACCAGCAGCCTCTCTGCTCCGCTTCCCTTCACTCGTAGCACTGGGCGCAGCTCGTCCTCTCACAGGGTGCAAACTGCAAGTGCCTCCAAGATGCGAGAAAGATGTGCAGCAGCAGCAAGTTCCGTGCAGGCTGGCGCGCGGTTTACTTTCTCGCGGGAGCGCAGCAGCAGCAACAGTTAGCCTGTCGGTGTGTGTACACTGCGCTCGACTGGCCAGCACACTAGCATAGTCTCACTCCTGGCGCGCGGCGCGTCGTTCGCAGCCAGTATAATACAGTGTACAAATGCGTCGGGCGCGCGCGCCGAGCGTCGGTGTGCGCTGGTGTTGGTGCGGCAGGCCCGGTGATTGGCCGAGGCAGGGCGGCACAGCTGGCGCTCAGCTGATTTTGCGGACGGTATGCGCGCCGAGTGCCGACGCAGAGAGAGAGAGCTACGTAGACGCGCGCTGCTGCTGTTGCACACGCGCGAACAGATGTGTGGAGCGAGCGAGGAAGTGAGAGGGAGAGAGCCGAGCGGGAAATGTACGCGCGTAAATATCGCGCGCGCGCGCGGGTCAGCCAGCCCCTAACGGCCGACTACCTCGAAGAGGGGATACTTATACAGTCGTCAGGCATGTGTGTGCGTGCAGGCGGGCTCGGCTTTTTTCGAGAGACAGAGAGAGTCGACGGGGGAGCGAGAGACCGCAGGTAAGCGTGTGCCACGTAAATGTTCGTTGAGCGCGCGCGCGGGAAAGGTGTTCCTGCATCATGCGTATATAGGTATCGTACAGGATTTCGGGAGAGATGCGTGTATGTGTGTACGAGTATGCGACTCGCTGGTGGTGGGCCCCATATACGCGCTCGATCCTTTGTGCTCTCCGCGCCCTTTTGGAGGGAGCTGCTCTCTTTTGTCCCGGGGGTAGTAGCGCGCGCATTCGCGATTTTTAGCGGGATCGCGATTTGCGAGTTCCAAAGGGGAGGGGCCGACCTTTTTTGGGGGGTGAGTTGGGGATTCGGAGCGAGCCTTTGTGTAGCTGTATACTTGGGTGCTGGGTTTTAGGAAAGATTTTTATCGCTCTTAATTGAATTTTTGGCTGGTGTTGTACTTTGTTGAATATATATCTACGTGGAATTATAGACGATACTGGAGATATGTAGCATAGAAAATTAGGTTTCGCTTTAGTTTTATTCGATAACTTGTCCGATGAATAAAAGTAAACTTAATTAGGTCACATATCCTCCTAAGAAATATTTGTCTAACTGTATACGTGCAATGTCAGTATAATTTTATTATGCTCCAAATTTATCGGGCATACGTTGAAAAGCAATGACCAATTCACATTTATTTCAATTATTAAAAAGAATTATTTACAATGTAATTAATGAGCAAGACAGTAGTAAACTAAAATAATATTAATATCCTTCAATAATAATTATCGATTCGTCTCCCAAATCATTGAAGAGTGAAGAGCCTTCTTACATCCTCACTGACTAGGGATATTTTTCAACATATGTTTCATTTGTACATATTGCATTGATTACAATAAAATAAAAAATTCATATTTATTTCATCGAAACTAAACAAATAAATACATTTTTAAACCATAAACAGTATGCATTTTAATAAAAAAAACACATCCCGCCACCGTTTCCACGTGCCATCGATTCCCCTCAGGAATTTGTTCAACAATTGCGACCTCGCGAGTAATTTCGAAACTCGTACCCATTGTTTCTAAGTCGCTCTCTTCGCAACAGGTTCGGCAGTTCCGGCATGTATATACACACAGAGAGAGAATCGAAAGGAGTACATGTACATAAACGCGCGCGCACGAAACTGGCGGGAAATCTCCGCGCTCGCGGCGTTTCGCGCGCGCGCGAGAACCAGCCGCGCGCTCTCGAGTGTAGCGCCCGGCCGGGGCTACGTGGGAGGTGAAACGTTCGCGCGCGCACCAGGCTCGAGCAATGAAATGGACAAGTTTCGTGTGCGTCGTCGTCGTCGTCGTAACGATCTTGTAAACTTTCTACTAGTCCTTGGAACGGGGGAATAGGTTTTTTGTGTCGGAAGTCGAGGCGAGAGCCGACTGCGTTGATGATTTGTGGATTGATTTTTTGGGAATGCAATGTAGATGGCGGGGGGCGAGTACGGATTGTCCAGCTTTGAAAATGGATTTTTAGTTACTTTTTTCGTTGGAATTGGATTTTTGGTCAATTTTTTTTTGCTGGGTATGTGTTTGTTAAGCATATTTATTAATAAATGTTTTTTATTTCGATTAAATTCGCCAAATATTGGCTGTAGGTAAAAAGTGCATTGTGAATAGAGGAAGGGCTTGAATAACAAACTACATTTATAAAGGAATTTCTGAGGTATGTTTGATGAAAAGGTAGATTATTTGTATATTTTTCACATCACCTGCTTTGCTTCAATTCAAAACGATGATGCTGTTATATGTACCAATCACTGTTCGTTTGGAAAATTAAATTAAAATGCAAGTCTTAATTTATTGAAAAGAATATGTTAGTTAACGTTAAATATAGTAACAAAAAATCACTTGTTCACGAATCAATCAAAAATGCTGCACAAGATGCAATTTACGCAGCTAATGACCCATAAATCCATATTATAGCTGAGGTCTGAATATATACCTGCCGTTAAGCTGTCACATTAGCAAACACAGTTCTAATGGGCATATACCTGCAATACTATTATAGGCGCCTTAACGGCGAAATATTGGGAACACCACAAACACACAAACTTATATTGATTATTTTAGAAAATTCTTAATTTTTCTAAAAACTATAGCTAATACCTATTTCTCGGCATCTATACGGCAGTGGTCAAACATAGAATTTCCAAGTGTAATATACTACCCCATTGACGGATTAAGAACGAACGAGTCTAAACTTGCTATAGTGGATTTCCCAGACATTTAAATATCCTGCGGGGTCTTACTATTGCCAAACTCGACCACCTGGGCTGACCCAACGGTAACACGTAGAACTTTAAACTCAATTAACAAGTACGAACAAGTTCAA
>JAPYZP010000495.1:0-28976 GCA_030522985.1 Torymus sinensis | reverse complement strand
GTTTAAAATATGAGCATTTATTGTAAATTAATGTGCTACTTATTTGAAAAAAAAAAAATATTTGTGAAAGTTAAAAGTACGGAGGATTTGCCCATATATATATAGTGACGCGGGAATTCGCGTGGCGGAATGTTTGATAAAATTTTTTATGGTGTAGGAGAGCAATTTAAAGAGTAAACGCCATGAATACAAATATTAGATACGGCCGTCGCACGTATATAATATCGTAACAATAGCATCGCGCTCCCGAGTCATGGTGCGTAGGTTGAGAGGGTGTAGCTGTAATAATAAAATTTAAACTGTCGGCGAGTCCTTTTCCTTAATTTAGAAATAGTCTTTTAGATGAAAATACGCGTTTATTTCCACCCAATAGATATTACGTTGCAAAATATTATTAAATTTTACTTTTATATGTATTAGATAAAACATAGTATTTAAATTAACATTTCTAACAACATTCTAGTAAAAAATCTATAATATCTTTTCTTATGTCAACTTGCCGTTGAGTATATAAATACATTTTTTACAGCTCATAAGAAAATAAACGTTTCATATACTGTAAAAATAACAAGATTTTTATCAAATTTCTTTTAAGCTATACATTTCCTTTAAGTTACTGAAATTTTTATCTCTGCCTAATTTATTTAAAATATATTATTATTTATACATGAATTAGTAATTAATTAAATCCTATAGAGGGGTGAAACCTTTCAAAATTAATGGAAGTTTGATGCTCATTGAATTCATAAGGGATTATGACGTAATAGTATAAAATAATAAGCATTGCATAATACAATATAACTTTATAATGATTCATTTATTTATTTCACCTTATTATTTCTAATATTTACTGACAAATAAAAGATCTGTAATTCGAATACATATTCTAACTTATTTTTCACTGCTCAAATTCATGTACTGTACCAATAATAATAATAATTATTATTATTATTATTTAAATATTTACACCGATAATACAAAATTTAATTGCTTATTTCAATGTACGATATGCAAAGATATATTGTTTATCATATCATATAAATATATGAAGAAATACTGAAATAACTAAATGGATGTTTAAGGGAAAATTCACATTATATATAGGTTATCCTACTAGTAATCTTTAAAATGCAAATATTTACATAGAGCAATTAAGTACTATTTTATTTTGGAAAATAACATAAATAAGGTGCAAAAACGAACCACAGCACACTAACACAGGATATCGGTTAATGTACTTTGACAACCAATTTCTTTCTATTCATGAAAAATTGTCACAATTATATACGAGTAATGAAAATGAGTATGGTTTTACCTAATTATTGGCATAAAAGAAATGACACAAATATATGTATTAAAATAGGGTTAATTAATCTCAACCAATATTTTAAAGTAACTTTATAGACGGTCATCAAGTTAATAAAATTAATTAAAATTATGTTGTAGTAACTTTGTTGAAAAAAATCATATTTTTTAATTCTGCAGTTTGATTAACATCCAATTAAAACTTCCGTAGAAGAGATTTTGCCTAATGATCTACTTTACTATGTAAAAAAATGAAATAACAACAAAAATTAAAACTTTTTACATTGTGAAATCGTTACATCAAACGATATTATTTTTTTTAAATTACATAAAATTAAATTTAAAATTTTAATTTTTAAATTACATAAAAAACACTAACAGCAGGTTAGTACACTTTATATTATTCATGTAAAAACTGTTAAGCATTATATATGTTACCTCGAATCATTATAACACAGAATTAATCCTGATGAGACCATAAAATTAAAAACTCAGGCGGTATCGCTTCGCATTCGTAAGTAACTGTGAGTAGATTATGAAACGCTTTTTCGAACATTTAATACGCTACAGAAGTAAACTGCAATTCAAATTTTGTAATTTATGAATACATAGTATAACAAAATTGTATCTAATATCCTTATACGTGCAAGCATAATTTGTATTTATTCATATCATTAAAAATATAACTTTCTGAAGTTTGCGTGAGCAGAGGAGGGAAAAAGGGTTTTAAGGAACAAAACTGTAGGCTGTGTGGATTAGAAGTAGAGACGTTGCAACATATATTAGATTGCCAAGTTGCAAACAGTACCATAAAATGTAAAGGGGTCACTAGCGGATGGTCCGAATATAGGGAAAACGTAAGAGATATACTGGGAGGGGTTCTTAACAATGAAGTATGCGAATATTTCAAAATATTTGAAAAATTAGCCAAGTCTAGGGTTGAATCAAACGGTCAATTTGTATGCGGTTAGACACGGAAGGGACAAAGACCAAGTACTGCCAGCGATCTTTATATACCAAAAATACTAAATTGTAAAGGCGGCAAATGTAATGAAAATGTAAATCAATTAAATTAAGTGTTAATTCATAAGGCATCAGCGAGTACCAAACTATAAACTTAAGTTACTCTGTAAGAAGGAAACGACGTTAAAAGATTAATGTAATCTGAACAGGAAATAAAGTACATTTATTATTTATAACTTTCTGAAGTTCAATACACATTTTACTCATTCTGTATTATTGATTTACTGGCGAATATCTGTAAATAAATTAATCACAATAGAAGCGTAATCTTAGACTCGTTCATTGCTTTCTAGTAGAAAACGTAACGTACTTTTTGAACATTCATTACAATATTGAACATATTTCAAAGACATAGACATATATCAAGGTGCGTGGGAGCGCTCCGAAGGCAAGTATAGAAGAGCCTTAGGACGACCGCGTGATGATATTCATTGAAATGGGTGCCCGAAAAATTGAAATATTTACTGCCATTTTCAACGCTTTTATTTTAACTCAAATAAAATAACAACATGCTTTATATTGTTCATAATATTTGTTTAAATAATTAAAGATATCAGGAAATCGACTGAAAAGAATTTACGATCAATGGGGCAAAACCTAATTGTTTTTAGGTAAGTATACTTATTATATTAAATGTTACATGGTAATTGTAAAAGTTTCAAAGGAATTGGTACTTTGTGAGAATTTTTATTTACAGAGTCAAAAAGTATGGATGCAGGAAAAAAATTCGATGAGATGAAGATTATTCGGTACTTGTCAATTTCAAGTTTTTAAATTTTTTGTATATTCTTTAAAAGCTGAAGGTAGTAAAAAAAATGTGTTACTGTTGAAGCAAGCACCATAAAAAAATCAGACTTCTGAAAATAACGATCAGATTCTGAAAATGATGCAAATGAAGTTGATGAAAATGAAATGCCAATTGCAAACAAAAATTTGTTTTCTTCTACTAGTTTTGGATCAAAATATAAGCAATATAACAGGACATGTTTGCGATATTTACAAAATACTGCTGTGGATATATTTGTCAAATTATTATGCATTATGGCCACCAAAAGATTATGTTCAAGTCTGTCAAAGCATGCAACCTTGTGTAGTAGAGGTACAAATACTGTGGCAGGTAGCCCGTTAGTAGAACCTCGTTCCACTTTCTGGTGTTTAAATGCTTCACTGGCCCTACGATATCAAAAGGTAAACTATAGAAAGTCTTTCAAAGACAACTCGTCCAAAGTTGGCCCAGGACCTCTGACTTTAGTTATGATGGCGGTTATACCCACCTGTCAGATCTAGAAGTGCAAGAATCTTAGAAGTATTAGAATATAAACAATGTAATACTAAGCCAGAACCTGGTTACAAATTGGGAACATTGAACGTCAGTGTTAGTATACTACTTATATACAATGAAGATTTTATATAAACAAGGAAATCGAGGTGCAAGATCGTCAGATCAGAAGTATTATTTGAGAACGAAAATATAACTATTCAGATAAGTAGCAAACTTTTATTACAGTACCAAATTGTTTTAATATATAATCTATAATAAGTATTTTTACTTTGCGAAATTTTGTTTTTATTTTTTAAGGATTTTTGTATTACAGAGAGGTCTATTCAAATAAAAACACGGAAATAATGAAATGGAAGATCAGAAGTATTTTTATCAATGAAAAATCAGAGGTTATAATATACATAAGGTTAAGAGATGATTCGGGACACGCACCATCATCTTGAACGCAAACTATGAGATATTTTATATAAACAAGGAAATTCAGGTACAAGATCATCAGATCAGAAGTATTATTTGATGAAACGAAAATATAAATATTCTGATAAGTAGCAAACTTTTATTACAGTAGCAAACAGTTTTAATATATAATCTATAAGTATTTACTTTGTGAAATTTTGTTTTTATTTTTTACAGATTTTGCTTCCTCAAAGAGGAAGCTTTGTAATGGTGAAAAAAATTTTCAAACAAAAAATGTTTAAAAACATGTTTTAAGACTTTTGGCACAAAAATCCGTCGTTTTTGAAAAAAAAAAATTTCGCGCGCGCGCGCGCTGTTATTAAAGAAAATATGGTTTAAATTTCTTTATTTTTTTTCTAAATAAATTTTTAATTTATTGAATTGAAATTTTAACCACTTATTACATTTGTTTGAGGCAATATTCGGCTAAAATTTAAAGTGATTATTTTCATTTGTTTTTTAGAAAAAAATTATTGTAGAAAAAATTTTTTTTCATTGTTGCACGATAAGAAGAGCAAAATTTATCCAATCGTCTTGAAATTTGGCACAGAGATAGCTTTTTTATATCTTTGAACTGGGTTCGTTGCCCCAAAAAAATCGGTTCCATTTCTACTGAAGATATTTGAGGTTAAAAATTGTTTTCTTAAATTTTTGAATTGCGTTTTCTTAGAGAATTGTTAATTTATCGACTTGAAATTTTAACTACTTATTGTACTGGTTGGGGGCAATATTCGGCTAAAATTTCAATTTTTTTGTATCATTTTGATCTCAATTTTTTTTTAAATTGGTGGACTGTCAAAGTTTTGTCATCCATAGGTGAGTAATATACTCATTTGCAGGAAATGTAAATTGACACATCTGTTTAAAGTTAGACTATGAAATTTAGCAATAGATATTAATATATTTGTTTGAAAAAAAAAAAGAAAAAAAATTTTATTATTGAAATTTTTCAGCATTTTTTTTTATGAAAAATTTATGTTTAGAATTTCAATTGATTAAAAGGAATCGAAAAATTATTTTCAGGAAGCTAAGTGCCAAAAAATTCCACAATTTTTTGTGGATGATTCTATTGGTATTTTCATGAGTTATATTCTTTTGAAAATTATGTCGGTATTTCACATCCCCTTAGGGTCTACTTTTATAATCTTTCGTGCTCGTTTTTGTATCTTAAATACTTGCAATGTGACCGTCAAATGAATAGGCATCATTTTTTAATGAAATAGAGGATGTTTGAGAAGAGATTGCCCATATCTCAAGAAAAAGGACCTATGAGATGAAAGTATGAACACTGGGCTTCATTTTTATGCACTAGAAATGGACTCTCAAATGCTCACGAAAATCCGTTTCCCGCTGGGTGTGGACTCTCCTTGTTAGTGATAAAAATATATGATTCATCCATCTACTGGTAGATGTCCATCTACTGGGCGAATCACCCTACCTGTAAGTTTTGCATCCGCCTAAACTTTTACGTGTAATGTAAAATGTATGTTTACGTGTACGTAAAATGTTTAAAAGTGTATATAAATTTTTTCAATAAACAGATAAATAAACATTAGTCTATATTTTATTATTAATTAATTTTATTATTCAATTATGTTAAAAATATTTGGTTAACAGTAGAAAGTAAAATAAATTAAATGTAGTTTTATTTATTGACTTCCATACTTTTAAATACACTCAGAAAACAATTCTCCTGATTCGAAGAGAACCCGCCTGCAGCAGGAGGATTTTCCGCTAAAAATGGCGCCTGGAGGATTTCCTCCTGTAAGAGGAGGAATATCCGCTCCGTGCAAGGTTGTATTGCAGCAGGAGGAATTCCTTCTGTATATCAAATAGTGATTAACAAATAAATAAATGAATAAATAAATTAAATTTTATTTGAATGTAAAAAAGCCTTTAGTTATTTTCTGAATCTATATATTAGTTCTGGGGTTATCAGACACTAAAAAAGGCCCAAAATATCATTCCTCCATTACTGACGCACGATATTCTTGCATGCAAACAAAATTCTCTTCGTGCTAGAGGATTCGCACTCTGGTTTGTGAGGACGTACTTTCTGCCGAAACATTGTTTCATCCCCCTGCAGGAGGAATACCTTTTCACTGCAGGAGTTTTTTCCCAGAAGGAAATTCTTTCTGATACAGGAGGATCATTTTTCTGAGTGTAGCTTTAAAAATTACTGTTTTATGTATTTCAATATTTCAATTAACTTAAAATAGTGTTATTAGACAACTTTTTTACATTAAAATTTTCCATAATATCAATACCACTTGGATTCGCGATAAATTTAAAAACACTTTTTTTCCATGAAAGAAGCAGTAAAATTAGAAATTTTATCTAGTTATTGTATATATTTTATATAAAATCATTGTTATATTCAATTGAGAAAGATAAAATAAATGATAACTACAAAAAACCATCAAATGATGGACTTATGTTGTTATGCCGCTCACCAAATCTTAAAAATGGACTTATGTCGTTACGTTTTGGGTATATCGTAGCTTTAGGGCAATATTTTAGCTACTGCTGACAGTTTTAAATGAAAAAGACCCATTTGAAAACACCAAATCCAAGGTTTTCCCGATTTAAAAAAAATAAACTTATATGTGTCTCGGAGCCACATAATTTATATATAACTGATATAACTTACATATTAAATCGAATATATTAATTTGAAAATTTTGTGGTGCGTATTTTTATTGCATAAAAAACTAAAAAAATTAAAAATCAAATGAATAATTATCTTGGTACTTAAGTATGTAGTGAAATGCCATTCTCCCGAAATTAAAAATGTTATAGGTACATGAAGAATGATAACTTGGTCGAAACCGCAGTTTTAAAATTTTTAATTTTTAAATAACGTTTTTAATTTCATAATTATAACATAAAACAATTTATTCAGACAAATTCAGGCAATAATTACAATGATATTGTGACAATTAAAGACAAAAACTTCATAATTAATTTTGTTAAAAAAAAATATTTAAGAAAATTTATTTGAATTGAAAAGCTAGGAGTTATAACGAGGTGGGGTACAGCGCTAGCCGGCGCAAGAGTAGCTTGCCTCCCGTATCCACCCCGTTACAGAGTATACATATGATTATAATAAAATGAAGACTTAAATAATAAGTCTTTAAATATATAGTTATATACACGAATAAGAATCAAAATCATTCTTTATGATATATTGGGAAATCGCTACATACATACTTATAATGTACACAAACCGCGAAACTTGTGACAGGGCAACGTAGCCGTTCGTGAGGGAACAGTAAGTACTTATAACAGTCAAGCCAAATCGGAGTTCGGTGACCCAGCTCAAGAACGATCGTGGCAAGTGCGTCTGCAGTCGATATCGATCAAGCCTTATTTCGCCAAGTGACAGTTAACCATCAGGAACGGTTTAGGAGTCCTTATATATTGCAGATTTTAAAATATAAAAATAGGTAAGTCGACACATTACGCCGGCAACATGGACATCATTTATGTATTATATTTTTATTATTTAAAAATAAGGTTTTGAAGACATTTTAGTCTTTTAAAAGTAAACAAACTGAGGAAAAGCTTTTAAGCTAAATTTAT
Organism: Torymus sinensis; assembly: GCA_030522985.1. Classification (NCBI taxonomy): domain Eukaryota; kingdom Metazoa; phylum Arthropoda; class Insecta; order Hymenoptera; family Torymidae; genus Torymus; species Torymus sinensis. The sequence goes on along the minus strand of JAPYZP010000495.1, from coordinate 21,328 downwards.
ATTATTTACATATTACAAAAATAATTTTGATCAATTTTAATGTCTTATTTATAGAAAAAATGTGGTTCTTCAGCAAAACCTCAAACGAAGAGGTGGATAATAAGGAGACCACCGCCACAGCAGTTGCAACGGTCACTAACTGCGCAATCGGAAAGTGCAAAAAGTAAATATATGTACGTATATCCGTATACGCTGATATCTCATGATCTACTTGACCTATTTTAACCAGACAGGGCTCATTTTTTTCGAGTTAACTTACACAGTTGAGGTCAATATTCTATTTTTGTCCAAATCGATTTTTTTAATTTTATAACAATTTTTTAATTTTACAAATTTTAATTTTCAATTTTTCAAATATTAAGAATTACTTTGAAATTAAAATATTCTTTTCTTAAATGGATCCGCAGTGTTCGTTTGAAAATCTACTAATGTAACAAACACAACGAAATTCTTCTTCTTTCTTGATTACGAATAAAACCACGGGATGGCCTCTCGCTTCACCGCATCCACACTCGTGATTCAGCGCGATTCTCGCGTCGATCTCTTTGAATTTTCGAGCGCAATATTACAGCACACGTGAAATTATGAAAGAGGAATAGACAGTAAGAGACAGGAGAGCGATTTGATTGATTGATTGAATTTGCTTATGTATTATGCGCCGCAGCAGCTCTCAGTAATATTACATGTGGAATTGGAGGGATGCAATCCGGGCATTAGTCGCTCTGATGGAAAGTACGGTTAACTGTGAGTAATTCGAATTATCAATGATCCATATGTCATCAAGTAAATGCGCCCCTAATCGCCGCAACTGCAATCGTCATGATGATTATGCTTTTTTACCTCGATTCGCAAAAATTACATATATATATTCTTTAAAGCTCTTGAATATTAATAATTTATTTTAAGCCAACGAGCTAATATTCTCTTAAATATGAAAAAGAATGTGCTGAAAAATTTTGAGATACAAATTTGTCAAAAATCATTATACGACAATAACAACAAAATTGTGGGACAGCGCCACAATGGGACATTGTTTCGTGAATTAATAAAACGAATTCTACATGGCTACCGCAATCGTAAATTTTTCCACAGAAACAGCTAGCGGCATTAAAATACAAAATATCAATAATTTAAAGCGAACATGGAAATACACGCACGGAAAAGAAATACATCGCACGCACGAGAGCACAGCTCGGGTTATAGAGTGAGTGAAAGTGAAGCGCGCGGCCCACCACTCGCCCAGGGGAATGGCCTCTTGTAAAATAATTATTCGCGCCGTTAATCATCGCTCAGGCAGCGCGATCACCAATTGGTGGATATATTCGGTCGTGAAAACGCGAGCAAGAGAGAAAGGGAGGGTAAGGGATAGAGAGAGAGAGAGAGTGAGAGATGGGAGAGAGAGGGAAACGCGAGGGATAGAGAGGCAGACGACGCGCTTTACGAGATTGCGAAGCCCTGGTTGCGTTTCCGCTCGCGCCTCGGGTTAATTACCTTCGTTGGAATCATTCCCGCGGGAACGTATTCCCGTACTCCCCCCTCTCTCTCTGTCTCTCTCGTTGTCATGTTTTCCCAATTTCATTCAACTCGTTTTATTTAATCTACATACTTATTTTACGTTTTTGTTCCTGAGTGGATTTATATTCATCTTTTTTTCTGACGTCTGATAATTTATTTTTCAAAGTCGACGTCAGTTAGTCTGTATGACTTCTGGCTAACTTTCTATTTCCTACAATAATGTTTTAAGAGCACACGATCGTTTGCAGAAAATATAACAATAATTCCCTACATTAAAATTGGTAATATTCAAACGCATTCGATTAGTTTTTAGGTACATATGGTACAGTTAACTTTGCAGAATCGTAACACTGTTCCTTCGCTCAGGCGAGATGCTGTATCAGCGTTATAATTGAAAATGCTCGTTATACATCCGTTTTGCATGCAAATTGTATGCGACTAAAGCATCAATTAAAACAAAACGATCATCACTTAAAGCCCAACTTTTATACGTTCATGCGCACTCGCGACTCAAAACTCAATTGCATCAATTAAAAGTGTATTTCGCGCTCTTTTCATTTACGTGCCAGCTCGAGACAACAATTTTTCATGAATCCCGCGCGTTAATTAAGCTTCCTCGCCGCTTGAGCTTTTTTTCTTCCTCGTCACAGGTGTATACGTGATACTATAACCGGGACGACGTTATATACGCAGACACAGACATCACAGGCACACAGGCCGAGGCCATCACGGGCGAAAACTCATCCGCAACTCGCTCGGCCTCTCGGACTAAGGCCGGGGCTAGTGTGTCGACGAAGGGGATAGTTGTGCGTTGATCCCGCGCGGATGACCCGCAAAATGAACCTGTAGATACTCTCCTGCTTTGCGGCGAGAATATCCCCGGCGAAATCCCAGGGATGAAGCCGGGATCTCCCCGCGCCCCGTCTTAACCCGAGAGCCGTGTCTCCGCTCGCCCTCCCTCTACAGATATATATATATATACATATATATATATGTACATTCCGCGCTGCCTTTCTAGAGAGGCTCACGCGCGCGCCCGAGTTTCCCGTTAATTGCGGCACTGCACGTCCAATATAAGTCCTGCATAATTTGTTAGAGGATTACCGGCCAGCTGAGCGCGCCGCTCGAAATACACACTCTGTATCCCGCTGGTATGTACACGCCGACGCGCCTATACTTACGCGGACAATCGGCAGTTCCCGCGAGTCGCCATTCCCTTCGGCTCCGACGCCTCGCGTGTATCGGCCCGTCCCGCTGTAGATCTCTCCGCGCCCCGCAGAGAAAGCTCAGTTGCAATTTGTCAAGTTGCGAAAACTAATATCGCGCGCGCGCTCGCGTATGTTACGGGTGATATGTAATGGGGAGTTCGCAGACGCGGATTAAAGCTGGAGGCCTGGGATTTCAGCAGGAGAAACGACCGACTTTGCTTTTCATGCTAATGATGAATTCTCCTAATGAGATTTTCGGATATGAGTACACGTGTGCTGATTTCGTAAAAATTTATACAGATATTATCCTCACTTTAAAATCGATGTCTGAAACGTGGAGCATAACAAGTTGCCGCTGATCTTTTGGTTATAATGAGATAAGGCAATATTATTAACATAATTTTGAATTTATATTCTAAATTTAAATGAAATAAATTTAATGAAATATACGAGTAGCATGTTTGGATTTACCTATAGTAAAAATTAACAATTCAAAGAACCAATCTATCATTATTTTTACAAATATCCCTTCTATGATTCTAAAAATGCTAATTCGAAGAAAGAGCGCTGGTGAAAATGAAAAAAGCCGAGAAATAGTTTGTTCCGAAAACATTTTATCACCACGGGTAAAACGATTATTCCAGTCACATTTTTCTTAGTAAGCAAAAAAAAGCTCGACCCAGTTTTAAATAAACCACTCAATGTTTAATTTTTAAGAAAAATTACAGTTTTTGTTAATAGCCGTTTGAAAAATACTGCAAACTGCACCCAATTTCAATATTTCTTATTTATATTTGCGTAAACTATTTGTTTTTCACTAAAGCTTTCTAATAATATAATTGAATTGTTGTGAAACATTTCACATGAACATTTTAAGACTATATAACATATTAAAACAGCTATTTAATTTTTACCATTTTGTAGTTACAAATAAATTTTTTTTTTCACTATGATTAATAAATTTACCGGATTTCTTTAAAATATTCATAACAAATATAATAGTACTCAATATATTGAGCATAGAGCTGAATATTCTAACAACTCGACTATAAAATGGAAATATGATTTCTCAGGAATAAAAGGTTCATTCTTTTTGGTAGAATTGATATTCATAATATGGTAATCTATAGGCTTAGCTTATAAAATAGTGATAAAAGAATCCCCAAGGCTTAGATTTGATCCTAACAGAACGTATCTACAAATTACCTGACAGAAGTCAAAAAATTCACTTCGCACATCCGGAAAGTAGTCGCAGCAATATTTCTCTCTGGCAAAGCTCGAGACCGTCTCTTCCTTCTGAGGCGCGTGGGATTTCCTTTGTCCTCCTGCTCTCGGTATTTTTCTCTTCCTCGGCGCGATATCCTCTCTCCTGCTCCTTCTTCGTATTTCCGTAGGGTCTCAGCGTGTGCGAGCGGCTAAGGAAAAGCCCCTTGTGCGCGTGCGCGAGCTCGTATATTTCGTGTGGTCTATATGACCGAGAGAAATTCGAACGAGGACAACGTGATAAGAAGGTAATCACGCGGGATTATTCCGCGTCGAACCGCTGGATTCAATACAATGGGTTTTGTGAAAAATTACACTTTACGTCAATATCTCGCGAGCTAGGCGCGCGCAAGCTTCTCTTTTTTCCGTTTTCTCTGTTACTGTTCACCCTCCCTATACCGGAGGAAGTGTATCAATATTTATTCGCCGCACCAATCCGTTTAGAACGCTCGCATCTTTAATCCGCTGGAATACCGAGATTTGCGGAAATACTGTCTAAAGTTATATAATGTATATATTATGATTTGCTGCGAAGAATTTTTTCTAATACTTTAATATTTCGAGTTACTATTGCATTGCAGTTTACAATGTTATTCATATATTTATTGGAAATTTTTATTAGAAACATTCACTGTATTATAGCAGTTTTTTTTATATAAGCATGGTGTTTAATGCTTTTTTGTGTAAATTGCCATTAAAATTTAATTGCATCTAATTTGATTATATTTTGACTGAAACCAATGTATAAACAGGATAACACCGTTTACATAAGACACCGACTTGATACCAATGACTTGCTAATGGAATTTAAATAGAATAAAAAAACTTAATTTAGTTGAACAATTATTTACATTCAATATTTGAAAGTTTTAGTCGCTTACTTAATATTAACCAAGTCATTTTATGAAAAAAATTATTTTATAAAAGTAATACAAAGAAAATTATTTTTCATTTCAGTTTATTCATATATAACATGGATTTATGTGGCAATGTCATTATAATATAATAAAATTTTATTTCTTAAAAAGACATAAAAGTCTTTATGTCTTTATAAAATATTCCCATTATGATTATAAATTGTATTTAAAAACATGTCCTATGTGTTTGGTAGTAAAACAATTATTTATATAAAAGCCATAATATAAATATTTATTATTATACGAAAAACTGGTCAAAATCGGCACCTTAGCGAGGTAGTAATATCAGCAGCGCTGGGTATACGGATACTACTTGAATGGATAACCGCTCTATATCTATGCAACTTAAGCGGCGGTGATTTTTCGTCCTTAACATAGTGAGGAAAAGGAGATTTAAACATTTTTTTCGATGTTTAAGCCTACGAACTTCCTGATGATACTGAAATCAGCGCACCAAAAAGTTTAAAATCTCTCCTCTATATAGGTAAAGATCTAGCTACAAAGGACTGTTTGGAGATCACGCATCACTTGAGAGAGGTACTGTAGGTGAATAACCCAAACTATATACATATTAAAAATAGTCCACATTTGCCTTTCAAATGTTCGTGCTTCTGAATTAATATTTCTCAGAATATATAAAATATACGTCCACATAGAATCGGATTATCATTGTGTTGAAATATTTATACTTCAATACTCCACGTTGAATAGGTATATCAATAAATATATTTTACTCGTCGTCACATTCTCCAAAACAAACGAGTCCAATTAACAAACGAGTGGATCAAAATACCTTAGAATTAATGTTACATTATAACTAATTGATACTAACAACATAATCACCACACTTTTAATAGTTTTTTTTTAAATATTATTATGAATTAAAATAAACTAATTATAAAAGTAAAAACAGACATGACATTCTAAAAATTTATGAGTATGAAATTATATAATTATCGTATTAAAATGAGAAAATAGAAATTAAGAAATTTAAGTATAAAAGATTAATTAAAAATACCTGATATAAAAGTGACCTTTGAGGGGCAGAAAGTATAATAAAGTAGGTACGAACGTTTGACTAAATTAAATCAATATATTAAATCCACTTTTAATAGGCTTTCCAAAATGACAAAAAATTACAAGGAATGATCAAAGCATTAAAGCTCTTTTCTTCTACTTTAATTTTCAGATTTCGCAAAATTTATTCACGACTATGGGAGCGTAATATTGGCTAATTCTCAGTGACTGCTTTTCCATTATTTTTCCCATGTTAAACTTACTTCACAATAATAAAAGATAAGTATTAGATGGATTGTAGAATACAATATGTACATATAAAGGCAGTACCATGAATCATATAGGGAAAAGTAGATATCAAAAGTCTTAGAACAACAAAAACTCTCTCCTCCTTCACACCTTATACCTTACGTACAATACTGTAAAATAAACGAATTCTCAGGTCAGCCGAACAAAGAACACATCAATCCCCTTTCACCATCAAAGCATTATAACGTTGAGAAGAAAAAAAAACGCCGAGAAGGAAACGCGGGCAGTAGTTTTTTTCCGGGACGGTTTGCGCATCGATGATTCGCTCGCAAACGCTGCGCGTCAAAGCGCGGAAAAATAATTACTCTAGCTAGAAATGCAGGCGTCGTCGTCGCGCTTTTTATCGAGAAAATTAATACGAGAGAGCCTCATTACGAGGAGGAGGAGGAAGAGGACGATGCACAACCTAATCCCTGTAAAAGCGCACGCGTCGCGGATGTTTAAGGTCGACGTTTTAACGCGCAACTACTTGTTTTTCCATCGTTACAGGTCGTGACGGTTCATTAACTTGCTAAACGTTCGGTACTTTTCTCTGCCCCATTAAGGTTGATCATATTAATGGATGAATAATATCGATAAAGGATTAGAAACAACGCCAATTTATTGTGAACTCATAATTGTATGTAATTTATGAGCAAATTTGAAATTTTATTTAGTTATTATACTTTAAATATGAAAACTATATGTCTACACTGACTATACGTCGCTGCACCGCAGCCATTCTGATGTAACAGCTTTGATATAACATTTCGTTTAATTAAACGATTTCACACAGATGAAGATTCGGTGGGAGCATTCGGCGCTCTAAATTTCGATAGAAAATTTTCCGTGAATTTCGTTTGGAGGGAACACGGAAAGCGGAAAAGCGAATGAGTGTGCGGGAGATCGTTAAAAACGTTGGGATGACTGAATGCGACAGACTAATTACGCCATCGATTGTGGCTTATTACGCGGAAAAATGCAGCTCGAGCGATAATTGAAAATATTCAAAGATTGAAATGTCGTGCTCTTTGTGTGGAAATTTCAGATACTTTGTTACTGTTACGAGGAAGATCTCGCAAATAATAATAAATAGGTAGAGGAGGGCTTGAAAAAAAACAGCACAGCGTGTCTTGTCCGTGTTTCGAACCCAGAGCCTATATATACTTCCGTTTTCTATTCGCATCTTCCGTCGGATCATTCTCATATCGCAAGTCCTTTTTTTCATAGTATGCGTAAAATACGTTCATACGCATCGTTTTCGAACGATATACCGTATCAAACGATACTATAATGTACTTTACGCATACTATTAAGAAAAATATTGTTTTGATGCTACACGGACGAAATATTTACGACCTCGCGATCGAGCATCAGTCGGGCCGGCTGCGTAAAGTTCAATTTTACACCTTAGTGACGAAAAATACTAGTTTACCAAACGGGTGAAATATTTACGACCTCGTCATCACGCAACACTCGGTATGTAAAGTTCAACTTAATACCCTAGTGAAGAAAAGTACTATTTTGCAATCATAATGGAAGAATTAGGACAGCGTTGCCAATATTTTGTTAAGTAGGTCATGAAAAGCACGAGCAAACGTCAATAAATTACTAATTGCGATGATATAACATATTTTTTAATCTCAAATAAGGAAACAGGTAAAAGGATTGTTATTTTTTTATAGCTTAATAAAAATATATAAAGATGAGCAAGTAATTTTATTTATATGCCTTATCAAGCCACTCTCAGCTCGTTCTTTGTTATCAGGGCGTATTTTATGATAAGACGTAACTTTTCTAATAATATATGAGTTATAACATTTTTAAAGAGGTACTGAAAGATTATTTTTACGATTTTTTTTTATTTATTAGTTAATGTAATTTATAAGTACGCGGCACAAAATTTAAATGTACATATTTGTATTTAAGGAGATGTAGAATAATTGCATAATTTTTTCAACACACACACACACACACACACATCTAATACAGAATTACTAAGTAATGGATTCGCTTAAAAAATTTTCAGGATATACTTAAGTAGTATTATATACGTATATAATACGAAAGACCTGAAGTTGGCGTTTTTCCAAATGAACGTTTCGGAATGAATTTCTTAAATAATGAAATTGGGTTAAACCTACGTTAAATGTAAGATACATATATTTAACAAGGAAAGAAAACGTTACCACAGATTAAAGAAAAATTCTGATTTCTCTCTTGAAGTATAATACATTAAGATTTTCCCGCTGCACGTAAATCAGCCCCGGCAAAAAACGAATATCCTTCTTTCTTGAGGGATAAAAAGTGCGAGCCGCGAAACACGATAGCCCGTCATTCGGTCTCTGATAATGGCTTTCGATTCATGTCGCTCGGTCATTTGCTCTCCTCGACACGCCACAACGCTCTCCTCTCTGCCATCCTTCTTCAGTCCTCACAAAGTGCGCCTGCACGCAACGACGTCCACCCACTCACACGCACGCGTCCATACATGATATGCACACACAGCCACACAGAGAGAGAGAGAGAGAGAGAGAGAAAGAGAGGCATCTTCTTTCGTGTAACACGACACACGATAGCTCCTCTCTAGCTCCCGTGTGTATATACACTCGACCTTCGTCGATCAATGGCGTGAAGAGCAAAAATCATGTCTTTCACCTGCGCGAGAGCGAGCTAATCAAATCCGGCGGAAAATTAAAGCCCCGAGTGGCCGCCGCCCCGACGATGCGTTACACGTATTCGTAATTAATAATATTGCGTTAGCCCGGGCACTTAGGGGCGGCGCAGTAAAGAGGGATGAGTAGCGGCAAAGGGAGGGAGAGAGACAGAGAGATAGCGCTATAGAGGTGAAGCACTCGCGGTGCACTCGAGGACAATTAAAGGAACTAATTGAAGTTTCATTATTCTAGATGGGATTTTTCATGCCGCCTGCCTGCCCCTTTGACAGTTCAGTTTTTCCGAGACTTCGTGGAGAATTTTCTTTGCTGAATTTTTTATGATACGTTAACGGTGGTCTCTTTATAAGTACATCAAAAGAAGAACGCCTTTTAGTTTCCTTTTTAAATCAGTTTTCTTCGAAATCATATATATGTAAATTACTGTCATAATTATTTTTTCCTATATAATGGCCGTACAATAATGCTTCACCCCCTAATTGCAACACGGTTACACACAAAAGTTCGGGATTGCAGAAAAATTCATCTTTACGTGCGCGTGAATCAATCAAATGTTGATGGATCCAGTTTGTAACTCACAATTTCTAATTAAAACCTGTTATGATTTTGTTATTGATTGCATAAATATAAAAAGCATGTTAAGGTCATAGTTTGAATACGTCACGATTTTCTGCAGTATCTCAATACAAGAAGTCATGTTTCAGTTCATTGGAGCAGAGTAATGCATTTTCTGCTTTCACGTATATGTAAAGTGGAGGATGTGCCGATCAGGCAATATTCACCTAACAAGACTAATTTCATTCCAAATTGATCCGGTTTCAGACTAAGGCTATTATAATTTCATCAGTATTTTATTGCTATATTATTAAGTTATATAATAATTTTTAAAATACTATTTAAAATTCATAAAATAATTGGGCATATAATATTTTTTTTAATAATGAACAATTTAAACAAAAACTTTTTTATTAAACGATTTAGCCCAGAAGTTTGTGCTTTTATTGACTCATACAGAGTCGACATACTACCTCGATTATTATGTACATATAATATTTACAAAATATATTCTTCATTCGCTTTACGTATAAAATACGTTTTTATATATTTAATATAAACTAGCTGTTACTCCTATTAATCGTTTTTATTTCAAAATTTGTTTACGTATAAAGCATTTACGAAGCATTATGTTATTTTATAAAGTAAATCGTATACAAAATAGGACAATAATATTATGTTTATGTTTTCGCAGTCAATGTCTATATAATATAATCCGTTAAAAGTAATATATTATATGGCTTTATAACTATTACATTACTAAAAAAAGTAATAGGACATTAAAAATTTTTGAAATGTACAATTGCTGTTACTCTTATATTCTTTACACTATCAGAACCGTCGGTTCTCGATTTTTCTTTTGCTTGCCTTACAAAGAGCATTACGCAGTCTCGCTAAAAATGGTATCTATTGTAGATAATTGTATCTTCACGCACGTATATAGTATTGTGACGTCGTCAATATAATATATGCGTATTATAGTTGCCTGCATATCTCTGCCTTTCCCCTTTTTTCCCACTTTTGTGTTTTCGCGGCAGCGACGCTCTCGCGCTTCTTTCTTCGTCTTCGAGTCTTCGTCGAAGCCGGTTGGTGTGCCCTCCGTATAGAGATAAAAGAATAGATTGAGCCAGCCATGCACATTTCTGATCCTTGGTAAAACACGGGAAAATCTCAGCCAGAGTGCATACAACTTTAAGATGTTTTCAAAAAATTGCTTATCTATGGGTACAAAATGTTATACGTAAATTAAATATACGTTGAGCTAAGTGTAAGTTTTTGACTAGAGTATGAGAAAAGAGAACTTTCCTGTGTCGTAGCAACCCACTTACTAAGTCTTGAGATCTACTTTTGTCCCTGAGGAAAACCATGGCTTAAAGCAAACTTTGAGAAAGGCAGCATATTTTATGTGAAAATATATACTGTATTCCTCACATTGTATATAATTAAAATGGTCTGTACCACAGTTATAGGAATCACCTATTGTCACTCCTGATGCTATTAATAGAGAATTATTGAAATAAAATAAATATTAAATATAAGTTAAAGCTGTTTGTAATGAATCAATGAATCTTTAAAACATCTAAGAAAGTTCTATCGATTTGAAAATTAAGAACCAGAATTTCAGAGACCAGGAAGCTGACCCGCTTTCTGAAGCGAAAAATCGATGTTTTCATTTTTTGTCATTTCACGCCGGTTCTTATGAGACACTCTTATTTTTAACTGTTTGATCGAGATTGGAATGAAAACTTCTGAGTAGTAAAAATATTTTCAACTATTATTTAACACTTTTCAAAATCTCCGATCAGGACTGAGGGACTGTTAAATAAATTAATGAAAAAAAAGGCGTACCTACCTCAGAAAATGAGTTAGATCATCTTCTGCGTGAAACTTTGTATTGCTAATAAGAATAAATATAATTATTTAATTTAAAAGTATTATCATTATTTAATGTAAATTTATTAATGCAGCATCCTTTATGAAATATGCCTCGTGAATAAATACGCAATAAAAAATACGCTTATTTTCAATAGGTAGGTACCTAAATAGAGCCTATAACTAGTGTAACAAGACAAATCGATTATGAAATAAGCATGTACGCAAAAAGTCGTCTTGGTAAAAATGTTCAAACTCTTTCCGAGCTGCAAATACTACGCGATTGCCAATCAGGCAAAGCGTTAGACTGAACTGAAATTAGAAAAGAGCATAAGCCTAGTCGGGTGGAAAGCATAACAGCACGAACAGCAAGATTAAAATGTAAGCAAAACAAAGAGGGAAATTCAAAGCAATAGCATCACAGAAAGAGGATGAGTAACTATGTATGCACGGCGAGTACTCATTGATGGCTTGATGATGAGTGATTGGCTTTTCCAATTTCCCCCTTTCAACGCTCGGGCGTGCAAATGTACCGCCCCGTCTACGAGTAGAACCAAAATGTCTGTAAAAATATGAAGATATGCGTTTTTTAATAGTATGCATGTACATATATTTCAAGTGCATTTATTAAATAATAAAAAGATTCTATTGATCGTGTATATGTGCAATTCTCATCGAAGTGGCGACCAACCCCGAAATCACGATTTGAAAATTTGTTTTCTAGCACACCTACGAAACCTGGTTTTTCTTATTGTTTGTAGTATATCAAATGAAGATCTGCAGTTGCACAGCGTCCATCAAGTTGCCTATTTTTTCTAGAACAACTTCTTACTTTTTAAGAAAATGGAATAACAAGCCCTTCTCTTCAAACCTCAGCCATTTATCCCAGAAATGATCTACTCAAAGTTTTCACAAAGAAATTAAAACTAGAAAAAAGAGCTTTAATTCCTTTTTTTAAAAATTAAAAAATGTGGATTCCTTCAAAAGTTACAAGGGTTTGAAGTTGAACGTCGAAATGGCATAAAAATGGCAAAAAACACAGGAATCCGCCGCGCTGAATTTTTTATGCTTTTTCCACGTTCAACTTCAAACCCTTGTAACTTTTGATGGAATCAACATTTTTAATTTTGAAAAAAATGTATTAAAGCTCTTTTCTTCTAGTTTTAATTTCTTTTTGAAAACGTTGAGTAGATCGTTTCTGGGCTAAATGGCTGAGGTTTGAAGAGAAGGGCTAATTTTTATGCCATTTTCTTAAAAAGCAAGAAGTTGTTCTAGAAAAAATAGGCAACTTGATGGATGCTGTACAACTGCGGATCTTCATTTGATATACTACAAACAATAGGAAAAACCAGGTTTCGTAGGTGTGCTCGAAAACAAATTTTCAAATCGTGATTTCTGGTTTTGTCGCCACTTTCATGAGAATTGCATATATATGTAAAGTACTTTAAAAGTCTTTGCAATGGTGTAATTAAAATATTAATTGTATAATTCATAACATTTAATAAAATAATATTCAAGCATTTTATCAAACAAATGGGATAAAGTTATACATAGCAGTAGGGTAGACGTACCGGTTTTGTCCACTCTTCCGTTTTTGGCCACATATCCATGTTCTTGAATGGAATTTTAGGTGGCCAGAACCGGTACATGTACACTACTTATATGCGTTTTTGTTTTTAAGAAAAGTTTGAATATGTATCTTTTTATAAAAAAATCTTTACAATGCTCTGCGTCTGTGTATGTGTGTGCAAAATATGAATAATAATATGATGAACTGAAAAGATAAAAAATGCTATTATTTTTTCGTTTCAATATTTCCATGCACAAACTTTTTTTACGGATTTAAGATATGAACTACTTATGGTTGTATGACCCGTAACATCTCATTCAAAAGTTAGTTTTTGACGTTAAACTGCGATAAATAATTATATAAAGCAAATAATCAATTTTGAGTTTTCGTGATCTAGGTATAAATACAATAAGAATATTATTATTTATAAGCTTTAAAAATTGGAAATCGGAGCAAATTGGTAGAATTGACATATCTCGTTTTAATCTCGTAAAAATAGGCAAATGTAGACATAATGACGATTTTAAAACAAGATATGCGAATTCTGCAATTTTACTTCAATTTCCAATTTTTAAAGCTTAAAATATTCTTATTGCATTTATACATAGATAGCAAAAACTCGAAATCGATTATTTATATACTTATTTAGCGCAGTTTTAAGGTTAAAAACTAATTTTTTAATGCATAAGAGTATTTTCATGACACACGAATAAAGATAATTGTCTAATTATAATTTATAAGAAACTTATGAAAATTTTAATAAACTATTTCCAAACAATTTATAAAAGGTAAAATTCATTGATCGAAAGTTTAGCGCTGCCAATTCATTGCCGAACGTTGCTTCCTTACTCTTAAATTTTTAATTCTATAATTAACATTATTACACCAAAATTTATCTAAGGAAATTCGATGTGAATTTATTGTTGACAAGATATAAGTTTGTACATGATCGATATAATAACAAAATTTTATTGCGATATCTCTTTTCATTTTTAAGATATAATTATTATTATTTACGAAAAATAACGTTTTCATCAATAACTAAGTGCAATCAAAGTCATTTTTTGGGCATTAATAATAAATAAAAAAATATAAAAATTTAAAGTATCAAATATAGAAAAATAAAATATCGAAAACAAAAAAAAATATATACCACAAAAAAAAAGAAAATTTCATACAAAAATCAAAAGAAAAATCCCTATCTGGGCAGAATACGGGTAGTCGTATATCTTGAGATCCGTCCGTACAAGGTGTATACGAAAAAAGTTTGTTCACTATGATAAATAGGGGAAAAATAAAGTAAAAGCTAATGTACATAGTCATAATAACAGTGGAATAATAATTTACTAAATTACTGTCTTAAATAAAATGATTGAATTAATTAATCAGAAAAATGTGAAAAATTAGTTTTCTTTCCCATGTTGTATAAAATCTTTCTATCGGGTTCACAGTGCTAGTACCACCTGTTCGGTTTATCATTTTCCGTTTGACAGAAGTGATTAAAATCAAGCGCCTGCAGTATTCAGCTTGATTGATTGAGCGTATCCCGATGCAGACCGGATAAATAACGACAAATTGGCAAAAAACAAACACCTTTTTCGTAGTTGACAGACGTCGCTGTAAATATTTTCGCCATGCAAAAAGTTCATAGAAAATCAATGCATTTTTTTAAATAGACGCCTTTTCAAACAATAATGCAATTTATTAGTCACATATGAGGAAGAATAATCACGGCATACATGAAAAAGTAAAAAAATAAAATAAAATACAAGGATAAAATAGACAAAGTACAAAAACTCAAATATTTTTTACTATCATATCAAAGTTAGTAAATTTATATATCTTTTACAAATTTTGATGAGTATGTATAATCATAAGGCAGCAGTAACTATTTGTATTATACACGGTCGCGTTTTTATTAAAAGTTAGCTTATAATGAAGACTCCTAAAACTTTATAGACAAGATTTTAATTTAAAAGTTTTAATAGAATGTTTTACTTATAAATATCAATTCGCTAGAAGCATTTAATTATTTCAAAACTTTTTCCTCTCTTTAAACAACCAATCGAGGAATAGATTACATGAATAATTATAATATACCTCCTTCAGAGGTATTCAGGGAATTTTCATCATGATTTATAATAACTTTCATAATAAAAAGACTATCTGCAATAGTAATAATTTAATTTATTTTGACATGAAGAAGTCTATAAGCTTATCATACTGTTACATGGTCAAAAATCCAATTGATGTACTCAGAAACCCTTGTGTAAACACCAGGATACTTGGTACTTGCGCACAACTCACCGGGATCTTTGTGAGAAAATGATACGATTCCAATGATTTCATTTCCAATAGTTAAGGGGCTACCAGAATCGCCCTACAATCATATATTAAAAGGTAATAGAAACTAGTATTATAAGACTTCGGTATAACAATTTATTTGATAACTATTTTCAACGTACGGTGCATTGTCCTCTTCTTATATTGGGATCATAGGCACATATATTACTTTTGAATACAACTTTTCCCACTGATTTCATAATTGTGCGGCAGTACTCCTGATCAGAAATATAAATTGTGGCCTTCTGAAGGATATTTGGACTTGCGGACGTAGACTACATCAAATAAAAATGATAAAATAAATCTTAATTCGAAAAACCCGAATTTTTTATATTACTAATTATTTTTACCGAATCTAGACGTCCCCAGCCTGAAACTCTCACGGCTGTGTTTGTTGGAATTACTTTGTGCGCTCTGGGGAAAGTCACAGGTTGTATAAAATCCTAAAATTGAAAAGCTGTTTCAATCTAAAATCGTGTACAATTTTTAAATATATAAACTTGTCCAATTTTTTATATTATCGTTTATAATTGATCACGTTATGGTGAATGTAATACCTTCATCAAAGCAATATCGTTAACAGCTCCTCTATGAAAATAATCCTCATGTATTATAAAACGAATAACTTTATGTTTGCTAAGCGGTGTTCTTATATCTACTGCACCAGCAGCAATGAACGTCTCTTCCACAGTTCGACTGTAAAGGACAAAAAAGTTATTATTTTCTAATTGTACCGTTATAATATAATCAATCAAATAAATTGTTAAAAAAAATTATAATAATATGTACAGCATTAATTTTAATTATATAAATGACAGTAAGTAAATAAACCCATTTTTAATCTTATCTTACCATCTCTATACTATAAATTATTATGAAGAATGTATAAACATTTCATAATCTTTTACATAATAAACTCTGACTGTAAAATAACAAGTATATCTAATTTTTAAGACGCATATTGGATTTATCAATGAGTCTGCTAATAATCGCGTTACATACTTTCAACTTGCAACATCATACACATGGTTAATAATACAAATTCTGATCAAAGTGATGGAATTTTAGCTTTGTAGAATATTTACTGATAAGAATTTTTCCATCGGTCTTACAGTCTTATAAATTAAATTAATTAATATTAATGGCAGTCAGATTGCTCTTGTTTGTAATCACCCCCACAGAATATGAAATAAAAACTTAATTAAAACTTGAAAAAAATATTGTTAGCAAAGGACAATCTGACTGCCACCCACCACCAATTCTAGAATATATTAGTATATTTAGAAACATTAAATATTCTTACTTGTAAGGACAATGAGCTGCAGTCAAAACGTAGTATGGATTTAAAACAGATCCGCCGCAATAATGGCCAGTATGTATTGATTGAATGGAAACCTAAAAAATTAATTTATATCTTAAAGAAATGATAAATAATTTATAATTCACAGAAGTGTATCGTTGCAGTTATAAATTGTATTTTGAGGGTATCCTAAAATCTTTCTTAGAAAATATATATTTAATAATTAAAAAAATTATTCTACAGTCAGGAAAATTACATGCATTAATAAAATGTAAAAATTGTGTCCACATTCTCACACACACGCACACGCAGGTGCGCAGACAAAGTAATATAACTTGTAATTTATATTTTATAGTAATAACAAAATATGCTGACTCTAATGCATGACATAGTATAATTTCCATTTTGAAATAAGATTTACAGCTGATTGAGAATGTCCTGAGTAAAGGTATTTTTGGAGTACAAATAATCTTGATGTCCTTGGTGCAGAATTTAAATAGGATCAAAGTACTGCACAACGACCGATATCACTCGAAGCTACAAAAATGTCCGTCTAAAAGCTTTTAAACGTATGTACACACATGCCTGCATATGGACCTTTGAAGGGATTTTCAATTGACCTAATTTCCAATTTCATTGCAAACTCAAATTTGGAATTTTTTCCTCCGATAAATTCGTAGTTCGAGAGTATTTTATAAAATTCAGTTCAAAGTAGACTTTTATTAAAATCATTTGATTAAGAATTATATTATTTTAGAATGGTTATATTCCATTTATAATATAATTTATTAATAAATATCAATGAATACCATTTATAATATAGGTACGTATACAAATTTCTTACATGGAAGGGAATTTCTCCTTCATGGGCATCCTGTCCGTTCACTATCCTCGAAATAATTCTTTCACTGCTTACTTCATGCACTAAATTTCACAAAAAGAAATCTTAATAAGTAATAATATTTATTAAGCTTCTAATGTAGAAATGTTAATTATTATTGATTATATTATTAATACGATAAGAAGTTTATCAACCTTGTGACACCGCTAAAAGGCCCAAACAAAATAGCAAAGGGGCACGCATTTTCGATATGAGAACTGCAAATACTGAGCTATTTAGCTCTTCGCAAAACTTATATATATATATATGCAGCCGACTAATCTTTAAAACAGATTAGATAGAAACCTATTATTTTTAAATTCTTACTGATCTATGAGTAATTCGTAAGATTGATAAAGTTGATAACTTAATAGCTTATTTACTTATAGATCGAGAGCATAATCAGTGTTAATACATTAAAGTAATTAAAAGTACGGTAACAACATATTTATTTTTTATAAATGTTTAATGTAAAAAAAAATCAAATTTCTCAATGGTTTTATTATTGATTTACTTATGAGGAGAATTGGTTTTGTTAAAAAAAAAGAAGTAATTTATAAAAAAATGTTATTTGATTATTAATAAAGCATAGAGAAAACTCAAAATTCAAGGTTTTAAAATAAATCATCTATCCTGTGATTAGAAATATAAGAATCAAACTAAACGATTAATATACACCTACGTATGACAATATAGATTAATTTTAGAGTATATTTAGTAACATTAAATGTTATGATTTTGATCATAGAGTAATAAGAATAAATACATCGCAACAGCGGCCTAGTTTTTTATATAACTACCTAAACATTCGGAAAGGATTGTTTCATTCTACTGTAGGGTATAGTAAACAATCGAGTCTGTTCAGTAAATACTGCATCAATTATCACCCTTGATTTGCAAGTTAAAAACCACGTTCAATTAATTTTTTCTCCCAGACGCGCTTTGTAATAACTCGCGTAATTCGCTCGGCTAAGCAAAACAATTGTGTTTATCTCGCGCGGACGCGGGCAACGAAAACAACAGCGGCGGCAAGCGGCAGTGACGGCGTATAAAGCTTTTAAGCACTTAATACGCGCCACTTAGAATATCAATGAATAAGTAAAACGCACAAGCGCCGCCCAATTACGCGCCTAATTCAAAGCCAGTAATTGTTCATTCAATCGCATTTGTTTTCTCGGCAGAATATTGGTTGTCTCGCGGAATCGCGCAGATTCCACCAATATGTATACCTATGTACGAGCAAATCTCGAACGGGCAATAAATACTGGCGCACGTCGTCGGCTATCGCGATTCGTTCTGCGATAAAGCAGCCAGCTAATTACCGTGAGAAAATAGGTAAGGTGCGTAGGTATATATAGCAAGTACTTACCGGGGAAGAGAGTTGCAGCATAACGGCCCCGTAAAAAAGGGCCATTGTTATACGCTGGCGTTTGCTTGCCGAAGGAAAGATAGCCGAAGAGAAAGACCGAGCCTCTGATGAAGGAATTAGTCGCACTCGCCTTTCGCCGCTCCTCTTTTATTTGCCGGGGCACCTCTTGGCGCCTAATGCTCCTGGCCGCCTCTTCCTGGCTTTCCGAACGAGCGCGCGACAAGGGAGAAGAAGAGAAAGCAAAAAAAGTAGTGTGCGCAGGACGACGACAAGGACGACGACAACAATAGTGGCGATTATAATGAGGGCCTCGAGAGAGTCGGAGGAAAATTGAAGGGCTGAACTTGAGCCTGCGTGTTAGCGCGCGATGCTAATGACGTGGCTAATTCAATTTTCCACCCGCTTCTACCGTCCCTTTTCTCTCTTTTTCATCAATAGATTCCAGCATAATTATATAGTTTACAAAAGATAAAACGTTTGTAAAACTAAACTGTATTTTCATTATTGTTTTTTTAATCTCACGTTTATTATAACTTTAATTGAAAATTCGCATGTACGTATAGCATATTTTTTCTATTTCTCATGTTTCTTAAATACTTGCATCATACAAAATTAACTTAAATATAATTAGTTTCAATTAAAACTATTGGTAGGTTAATTTTTTGAAAATTGTGTCATTACTATATACAAGTTATTTGAGAAAATATTCATACAGAACTAAAATATTTAAATTTAACATCACCCAATAGAAATGAAAAGAATATTTCATAAAGACAGAATTTTCATGGAATGGCAATTTTGTTTGCTTACAAATATTCTTTGTAAAAAATTTTTTTTTTATAAATAATGAACGCAATTTCTTATGTTACTATCTAATTTGCAGACGTTTCTATCTAATATTGATAGAAACGTGCATTCTTCAAAATTATCATTAATTACGTTGATATGTTGAAAATATTGCATGTATCTCTATCATTCATTAGGTATAGTTCTTTTTTTATTATACTTTTTTTTGCTTTTTCAAATGCATCCATATTATCTAGGTAAGATTGCGCTAAATGCCTTGGTAAAAAAAGTTGATACTTGTCATCCAGATGAGCAACGACTGAAGGTCCATAGGGAGTTTTTACTTCCCTCAATATAGTTATTTGGTACATATATTTGTTTTCCAACTCGTAAAGACTTTTTTTAGGAAGACCGTAATACATTATGCGAGGACTTTCGTTTGTCTCTGCAACCGTTGATCTGAAACCAAAAGTAACCAAGTTGATTATTTTATCAACAGAAATGTATTCAATTAAAATTTTCTTTATATCCGTATTTACAATTTCAATATTAGAAAATCAATTTTTTTATAGTAAAACGTTAGTTTCAGCAAAATTCAAATACCAACCAAGTTTAAGTGAAATTTAAATTTTATATAAATCAATAACAGTGTTACAAAAATATTAAGGAAAATCTTGAGTCAATAATAGATTGCATAAAATAAAAATGTTTATATCAAATATTTGATATCTATCGCGAAAAAACTGCTTGTGCATGCATGCGTGCGTACGTATGAGCGCAAAAGTGTAACATATTATGATACAAACCTATCGCATTCATGGTTATTGGAATCGTCCTCAGTAGTGCTATGAACTTTCAGTCTTTTGACCGGTGGATCTCGGGTGCTTTTAGTTGGTGTTGTAGTAATGCCGTTCGTTGATAAGTCCAGGTTACTTTTAGTGGGTGACGTTGGGGTGCTTGTAGTCGATGTTGCTGCATTTATTTCTGTAAGTAGTTTTTGGAACGATGACGTAACCGGGCTCTCAAACTTTATTGGCATATTTTGGTTTATATTTTCTTCTTGTTCTGGCTGCTGTTGTTGTAACGGACCCGATCCCGCTGCGTTAATTTGTGACTGATTCTGCATGCACAATTGTAACTTGCATCGCATTAACATCAAATAGGATTCGGCAGCCTTGCTCATCCCTGCGGACACTCTTTTTTGTTCTGCCAGTGTAGTTATTTGTTTCAAATCTCCTGCACTCAGAGTCATCCAATGCTTCACGGTTTCCTTTTCTATTTTCCCCTGAGCCATAAGATCCAATATTTCCCAAAGAATGCCGATGGCGTCTGTGCAAGATTTTGCAGCAGCCATAGTTGTCGACTTTGCCGAAAGATACCTGCGAATATTATAAAACATTTTATAAAAAAGATTCTTTTTAATTTTTTATATTTGACTACTCAAAACGAAATAACTGAGATAACGTTAGTGTAATAATAATTTAACATCCCGAGTTAAAAAAATTATATATAATTATATATAATTATATATAATTTATATATTGAATTTAATCTTATATAAGCATATATGATCATATATGTATATATAAAACCATATATATTTATATACAAATCGTCATACATGATCATGTATAACCATAATATACTAGTAGCAAGATCACGCGCACTTTGCGCGCATCATTTTTATTTGCTATACATATTTCTAATTTTAAATTTTAAATTTGCTAAATAATTAAAAATAATTAATAATTAATAATTTGCTAAATAAGT
>JAPYZP010000494.1:0-24309 GCA_030522985.1 Torymus sinensis | reverse complement strand
TTAAACTAATTTCAGTTGCCATATGTGGTAATCGATTTTATTGAGAAATCAAATATTTACTGTTTGGAAATCATTTTCATAAAATTTTAATCATCGATAATTTTGTATAAATTTATTTATTACGTCATTATTAAAAAGTCGAGTTTAAACATAAATTAAATAAGCAAAAAAAAAAAGTATTCTGTAAATGATAACGTGAGTCCCTATTTTACTGAAAGAGCAGTGGTATAAAATATCTTGATTTCTATAGACACCTTGTATATTTATATATACCATCTGTCGGTAAATGCGGTAATCAACTCATGGTGATGCGTTAGTGAAACCTATTTTAACAGGTGCTGATAAACTATTTTTATTTTTTTAATAACTGCTAAATTTTTTATTTTCCACTTTAGTTGTTATTTTTGGTAATTTGCAAAAATACAATTTTGCCGAGTGACTCGATAACTATCAAAACAAGGGATAGGATCTTTCAATAAGAACAAAATGAGAATGTTTTTTTAATACAGGCTTTTTAATTTAGAAATTTTCAATGAAGACAGTGATATGAATAATATAATTTATATGTATATGTATATACAATGAAAGAATTTTCAATATCTGATCTTCCTTCGTATTGCGGCTATAGACAGAAACGCATTCGCAATAAGCACAAACAAGCTTCCATTAATGACTTCTCATTCTGTTTATTATTGGAAGAGGATATGAATGCATTTTGTCACGTTTCCTATATTACTTCCCATCATTTCATTCAATTTTTTAATATATTTTGAATCGCCATAGAGCATTATAAGCTAAAGACAATAAATCTCTCATGTATTTAATATTTTGTATACCTTATTTATTTTTCTTTTAATCTTCGTATAATAATCATAAACGTACAATTTTAAAACAATAGTGCAATAGTGTTTATGCAATGTACAGGATAACTTTTAAGCTATATAATACAGTTCGAAATGAAATACAAATCATTAAACTATTTATTACTGCAGGTAAATCGCTCTCGATTTCTCTTTGATACATTATTTGTTACTACTGGAAAAGACGACAGTGTGCTTGTGTCTCTCGTTCTCTTCGCTTTTTTCCACTCATATTTCGGTCATTCTTTTTGAGTGTACAATTCGTTCTCTTTTCCGTCGGCTTCTCATCGTTGTTGCAACGAAAGGAAGGATTCGGGAGGGGGGAAAGTTCAGGAAACGAGGCGTCTCGATAACGTTGCGTTTTTTTTCCTCAATATTCTATCTACATTTTTTTATATTGTAAAATATTCATTGTTAGGTTTACGATATGATTTTTCTCCTGCAGTCCTCACACCGACATCGGCGAATATTGCGAGCGCGCGCGCGCGTGTGTACTACTACGTCAGTCTCGTTATAATACGAGGCTCGATAATCGCGCGTCGCAAGTTTCGCAGAGACGACCTTAACACTCTCCGAACCGCTCGTTTATTTTTTTTTATTTATATTACACGTTTATTTCGCCGAGTGTCCTCTTTCTCGCCCTCTCATCGCTCTCGCGCGCACTGTTCTCTCTTGTCTCCCACTTTGAATAATTAAAGCTATTGGCTATTTATGTTCTACACCAGTATCTACAAAGAACCTAGTTATACTGATTCGATGAATGAAAAATCATAGGCCATCGTCCGCCGTCGCTGATCGAATACTTCCGGAGCGAGAGAGTTGAGAGAGAGAGAGAGAGAGAGAAAGAGAGAGAGAGCGAGAGAGAGAGAGAGAGAGAGAGAGAGCGCGACTCTCGCTTCTCTCGCGAAGGTTGTCGATAGTACGAGCCGCTGAGAAGCTTCTCTCCATTGTGTTAATCAACTTTATCTGCCGTCTGGATGAAAAGTCTTTCGTCCTCGCCGTCACTAATCATTTCTCAATTTTTCTATTAACCACTCGGAATGCTTCTCGTACCGTCGACAAAATTTTGAACGACGTTCAGGTCATTTAATTATCGATAAAAATAAAAAGAGAAGGAAACTGCTAAGCTTCGGCGAGCTTCTCTCCTTGAGAACGGATAAAGAAATTAATTAATTAAGAAAGAGATCAATTTTTCTCGAGTAGAGCTACGTTCATCTGAATTTTCCATCTCATTCGCATAGAAACGTGTCAATCAACATTGTCCTCGTCCTCTCGGCTATAGCAAGTAAAAAGTCTAGTAAAAATGTATGAAATTACATAATATTTTTCGTCGCATCCGCCAATATTTCAATGCATTTTGACTCGACTTTTTATAGCGGAAAACCGTAGTCGCGCCGTACACGCTCTAACCTGATTATAACTAATAAAAAAAGAATCATCACCGGTCGATTTCCAAATTTTCAATGCCCGTCTCGCGTTTATCAGTACTATATAATTCGTCAATCACGCCGTTATGATATTAAAAAAACCACTCTTCTCGCGTTCTCTCACGTTTACTTATTTATTTATTTATTTTTGTGTCTATACCTTTCTTGCGGACTAGAATTTAATCGGAGATTAAACGTAGCTTAATCTGGTACATGCTAGTTTGATTCATTAATGTCGAAGTTAAAGATTTTTGCCTCATCTCGCGGTTCAGTCATACTGATTTCTTTTTTATTCTCAGACACGCTACACATTCGCCCCCACCCCGACACGTCGCTATTATTCGATCAGATATATAGCTCGCGCGCGACTCGCTCCCAATCGCGTTGCTACTAAAAGCGGCTCTAAGTTTCTCGATCGTGTTTATCGCGACATATCATTTTGTTTTATTACCTTTATTGATCGTGCGCACATATACGATATTACGGAGTTAACTATGCGATAAGAGAGTAATATTTATTTTATACAAGTTTACTGTGTATCTGTGTCTGTATTCTCATTTTCAGTTCTATTTACAATGTTATTTACAATATAGACGTTTTCATGAAGAAAACCGCTTTCGCGTTGCGGGAGTTCATCGTTTTTTTTTCTGCTATTTTGTCTCTTGCGTACAAGTTCTTTTGTCATCGCAAATCTACAAAGTTCCACGCAGTTGAGAACCACTGTCTCTATATTTTTTTTTCGCCTCTCGTAGCGCGTAAGCTCTATCACATTGGCTTCTCAAGCCGCATCCTTCATTTTGTCTTTTTTTTTTTTTATTTACCTTAAGATAATAATAATTAATAATAATAATTTATAATGCGTAATATAATTATAATATGGTCAAATGACAATGATAATAATGAAAATTCAGAATTCTCGATACGAATTTCTACGTTACAATTTTTATTTTATACAACATTTCGATTACTCGCATTTGCATTATCTTTGCATTTTCGTCGCATCGACTACACTTGCATTCGCTCATCCTTTTTGTTTAAGAAATATAAAAACGAAAATAAGACATCGGCAAGTCATCTAACTTCTTTTATTTTGGCTAGGCCCTTTTGCTTATCGCAAGTAAAATGATTAATAAAACATTTACATAATTACTGTACAAATTTTTATTCGCTATTGCGATAAAGTAGCAATAATAGTAAAGATAATAATAATAATCAAAACGTAATAGTAATACAATCATAATATTAATAATAATAATAATAATAATATAATAGTAATAATAATAGTAATAATAATAATATTAATAATTAACAGTGGTAACGGTGTCTATGCGATCGACGCGATCGATCTCGTCTCTTTCTCTCACGCGACATAAATAGCGGGCAAGCAAAAGGGGAAGTGGAAAGAAGGTTGGACACACGCTCGTGTTTAATTTTTCATCATTTTTTCTCATTTAACAACGTAAAAATCGACGATTGTATATATATTTTTATATTTACGCAACTCGAGAGTGAAATATATGCAATAACGTCAACAGCTTAACGGCTAAAAAGGAGATTTCTTCGCATGGGGAATCGGGGCCCGATATAAACGATAACATGAATCACAATTACGCAAATTCTCGCACACGCTCACGGCGCGAATCATTTTTTTTATTTTCGTTTATTTTACTCGCTTTCTCGCTCTTTCCACTCTCACCTAGCATTCGTTTAAAAATCAATCTAACAATTGGTTACGTGGAGATTGCACTGTTGATCGAGGGAATCTGCTCCGCGCCCACCGTTCTCCGCTGTTTACTCTCTCTCTCTCTCTCTCTCTCTCTCTCTCTCTCTCTCTCTCTCTCTCTCTCTCTCACCCAGTCCGTTACTAGCGGAGCGCGTGGGAGGAAAGGATTCCCTCTAATTTCGATTCCTTACGACTAAAGTACGATTTTTTATCTTATTCTTAATGCCATATTTATATATCTTCACTTTCTCGGCTTTCTTTGTTCTCGCGTACACGTTCGTTGCTCGCTTCCCTCGCCTCTCGAGAAAGAGGGAGTTTCACTCCCCCTGTTCTCGACTCGTCAGCTCGAGTTCTTCGATCCGAAGATCCTCGCACTTTTGATTCTGCTCTCGGTGTGTCTGTCGACGACATAGTCGTTATGTGTGTCCATACTCGTTCTCATTCTTCGAATTCCCATTCTACAACGTTAATGCCCTAACCATAGGCAGGACTCGGCGGCCTGCCGAATCCTATTGCTGGCTTTTATTTTCAATATTACAATAAAAAAACAACTTAACTAAGGTTAATCCTCATCCTCACCGCGCAGGGCTGGACGCGAGCATTAGTCAGTCTTCGATCGACCGATCCCTCATTTGGCTTGGCTTAGCCAGCTCACAGCTTTGGAATAAATACACTTGGAATTGGAGTCCGTAGCGTAGGAGCGCTCAGCTAGGGCTATCTCTCTCTCTCTCTCTCGCTCTCTCTCTCTCTTAGTGGGGGGGATACTCCCAGTTTAATAGTCCCAGGCCTCCTCGGGCTCCTGCTTCACGACGTCCTTGGGACTGTCCTCGACGGGCTGCGGCGCCTGCGAGGCCGAGGGCGGCCTGGGCGACGTCGCCGGGCTATTCTGCGCGGACTTGGGACTGGGCGAGGGGCTCTCGCGGTCCGGGGGATTGGTCGCGGAGACCGAGGACACGTCGCTCTGGGCGTCCTCCTCGTATCGGTCCTGCACGGGCGTCGGCTCCACCCGGACCGTCTCCTCGGCCTCCCGCTTCACGCCGTAGTCGTCGGTCTGCATGACGCAGACTCCGTTAATAATAACCTCGTCGCCCGTCCTCGCGGGCTCCTGCCACTCGGGATTGACCCACTGAGGGGCTGCGGGCTTCCGCCTGTTCGACCTCGAGGAGGTGCTGCTAGCCGGCGCCGGTGCCTCCGTGGGCTCGCGCTTTATGCTGGCCGCCGAGCCCTCGGAGTCCTCGCTGCCGATGTTGCTCATCGCGTCGTCGACGTCCTCGTCCTCGAACTCCTGGTTGGGCTCGCGCTTCAGCGAGCCCATGGACAGGTCGAGGCCGGAGCACTGCTCCTTGAGGGCGCTGCCGACGAGGGCCGCGAGGTTCGGGTTGAAGTAGGGCGGATAGGTGAGCGCCACGGTGCCGAGGCCGAGTCGCTCCTTCTGTATGTCGAGCAGTCTTTGGTTGAGGAGCAGCCGGAACTGCACGGGGTCGAACGGCTGGCCGGGCTCGCGACTCGAGGGCGGCTCCGGCTGGCCGTGCGGCGGCTGCTGCTTCAGTCTCATGCGGTGGTTGTGGAACCAGTTGGTGATGGTGCGCGACGAGAGGCCGAGCTCGTTCGCCAGGAACTCGATCGTCGCGACGTTGGGGTAGGGGTCGAGGGCGAAGGCCAGTCGCAGTGCCTCCTTCTGCTCTTCGCTGAAGAGGACGCGCTGCTTCTTCGCGGAGGTGGGCCCGGGACCGGGCGAGGCCGCGTGGTAGAACTCGGCCGTGTCGTTGCTCGACGTGTCCGAGCTGTTGTCGTGGCCGGGCAGGCTGATGCGCCGCTTCTTGTTGGCCTCGCGCCGCTCGTTCTTCAGCGCCTGCAGCCGGTCGACGTTGTTCGGGTCGGCCAGCCACATCTGCATGCGGATGAAGGGCTCGCGGCCCTTGATGCTGAGCATGTGCCAGGGCTTGGGCTTGCTCAGGAGTTCGCTGACCGAGCCCTGCGAGAGACCGAGGACGGCCTCGCCGAAGATCTTCTGGCCGATGTTGTTGGCCAGCAGAGCCTCCTTGATCTTGGTCGTGGTGGTCTGCGTGTCCAGATCTGTTGTGAGAGCCGCCAGCTCGTAGACGCTCGGCGAAATGTGGGGCTGCAGGGCGCGCATGTTCGTCGGCGCCATCTGGTGGGGCGAGTGAATGACCATCTGCTGCTGGGACTGCTGTTGCTGCTGCTGCACCTGCTGCTGTTGCTGCTGCTGCTGCTTCTTCTGCAGCTCCTGCATGCTGATCTGCGCATGCGGCAGGATGCCTCCAGGTGGCGTCAGCATCATGGGCGGCACTTGCGGGTGAGGTGGGTGCTGCGGACTTGGCTGAGGTGGGCCGAGCTGCATCTGGCTCTCCTGCTGGTGCTGGGCTGCCGCTGCTGCCTGGGCAGCAGCTTGCGCGGCAGCCTGGGCTTTCGCAGCGTTCTGCAGCTGCTCCTGCACGAGCTTCGTCGGCGGCATGGGCTTCATTGGTGTTCCGCAAGCTGTAATCGAATGAATTTGCTAATTAGATAAGGTTCTTTCCTGAGGTTGGAGACATAGTCCAGAAGCTCTTTTAAGCGTCGAGTTATATGTGCTCGAGACTCGTTAAAGAAAATCTTTTGACACTACTACGATGAATAATAAGTATTCATTTTAACAAATTCGACAAAATCACAAACAAATACAGTTATATGCCTGGGTGGAGATAATTAGGGCGTTTTGTTATAGAAGAGCTTAGCAATGTAATCTGACACTAATTGAGCATCACTGGGCACGAGTCTATATCACTCTGCAGATTAGTCGCCAATCAATCATCTAAACTCTTGAGAACAAAACGCGCATAGTTAGTTGTTCCGCGCATTAATAATTATTCCAATATAGCAATGAAAACAACATGTCTCATAAGATGAGTACAAAGGGAGCGCACATAAATCGAGCAATGGTATATAATCAGCCATAACAAGGAACAACGACTAAATATATGTATATATGTAGAGCTGCCGAGCTACGTTTGTGTAAATAAAGTAACAAAACATCTATATTGACCTGAGTTAAACTTACGAGGCAGGCCGCCGTAGCCGCCGGTCCTCATTAGCTTCTCCGGGGCGATCTTGTACTGGCTCGCCACGAGCTTGTGTACGGCGTTGTCGTCCTCGAGGAACATCTTCATGCGTATAAAGGGCTCGCGTCCCTTTTGCGTGAGCATGTGCCAGGGTTTGGGTCGCGCCAGGAGATCCGAAACTGAGCCCTGCGACAGGCCCAGGACGGATTCGCCAAACAGGCGCTGAGAGATCGAGTACTGGGAGAGCTGTTCCTTCACCTGCAAACAAAGAAAGGAGAAAAAACGTTACTTGGAATGCAGCGGAAGCGCCGGGTTATTGAATAAATATTTAACGTTTTTGTTGTTATTTTAAAATCTGACAAATTTACGTTTGACGCGAGTTACGTACAGGAAGTAAAGTGTGTATTTTTAGTCTTTTTTCCGATGGGAAATTTCGATGAAAAATTCATTTGCGTATAAATAAGTTAATTGCACAATAATGTTTAAAATAAATTTATCGGATTTTGGAATAGTTGGAAGCGTGTGCGAGTATGACTCACCCTCTTGACAATATCTTCCGTGTTGAGATTGTTGTAGATGTCAAACTGTTGCTGGGTGATTGGCGGCAGCACAGCCTTAAGCGGTCGCTGACTGGATGAATGGTGGGTCGGCGTGGACGGTTGACTGATAAGACTGTTCGTGATGGAGGCCATCCGCTGGAGCGGACTGGCCGCGGCGGCGCCCGTGAACTCCTCGCTGGGCGTCATCGCCGGCGGCAGGATCGAGTTACCCAGAGGCGAGCTGGCGCTCGAGCCACCAGGCGTCGACTGCGCACCCGTGGGTTCCTGCTTGGGCTTGACCAAGGAGAAGGCGCTGCCAGCGTGCCTCATGGCCTCCTCCATCTTCTCCTTCTCCTCCTCGGACACACCGTTGATCATCTTGTTCCTGAGGATGTTGCCCAGACTGAGGTCCTGGACGGCAACTGCGGCGGCCGCAGCGGCCGAGCCCGCGACTGGGCCCGCGCCACCGTTCGTCGCCAAGTGGTGCTGCTGAATAGCGTGCTGCTGGAGTGCTAGCAGGCCCGAGATCTGGGGTGGATAGGGCAGACCCTGGGCCACGCGGTGGTAGGCGTCCAGGGCCATGCGGATATCCTCGGTCGTGCCCATGCCCTGCAGGTTCTGGCCACTGAAAAAGTGGGGAAACATCGCGCTACGATCAATCGGGATCACATGCTGTCCTCATTCGAGTCTATTGCCTACGGCTATTTATCGCTCGCTGCTTTTGCTTTATTTAATACGTATGCACATGTGTTTCTGGAATTCGACCGTTTTTAGAAAACGCAAAATGCCAAATATTCCAGTTATTATCAATAATGCAAATAGAACATTCTAAATTCAGTGGGACGAGCAAAAATACGTTTTCTAAAATAAAAGTTAATCAATACTTGGTTGAGAATTATTATTGAAAGACAATATTGTTATGAATTCAAGTCATCGGTTGATTAATTCAAACCGCTGAATAATTGAACGATGACGTTTAATATAGTCTTCATTCTATACACAATGCACCGCGGTATAAATTGAATTTCTATTGCGAGTCCATCGGTATAGCTCTAACTAAATTTTGAAAAGGACAGTTGACAACCTTTGATGTGTTACACGTTTGAATGAAAGCCCAGAAGGAAAAATTCGATATAAATCAGAATTCAATATCGTTAGACACGACGCCGATATCCAGCGCGAATGAGAATAAATAGTCTTGGCGAAATTGAAACGTCTAGCGGCTCAATTATTTTTCAATGCCCCGTCAAATATAAGAGTTTCGTGATTTTGCGACGAGCGCGCCTCGTTGATAAATAGTTTCGAGCTTAATCGTTTATTTATTATTTTGAAAATCCGTCCGACATTTGCCAAAAGCTCAACCACACGCGATATCGCGAGTGACGAAAATAATAATAATAACGCGAGCAAAAAAACAGCTACATAGAGAGGCGAGGAGTAAACGAGGTCGCGTAGTCGAACTGTCGCGCGCTGCTCTTCGCGTCCCAGCTGCTGAGCGATGGGAGCTCCGAAATTGCGCAACTTCGCATGCCGTCGCGTGTGCACGTATCGCCTCTTGGCCAGGAAAAGTGAAAAAAGTAATAGAAAATTGAAAAAGCACACAGCTGCTCAGCTAACCTGGTGGGGAAGTCTCGCGGTCCGCGCATGTCCTCGACTCTGCGGCCCATGATCTTGGCCAGTTCCTCCTGGTAGATCCTCGCCACCTTCTCCTGGGGAATGTCGTCGTTCTCGTACTTCTTCAGTCTGCGGTTCTGGCTGTCGACGCTGCTCGCGCGGTCCTTGCCGAACGGGCTCGGGCAGTTGAGTCGACTTGGGCTCTTGCTGTCGGCGTCGTTCGACGCCTCGGTCTCGCTCTGTCGGCTCAGCGCCGCCTGCATGTGTCCGGACTCGGAGAGCATGTGCGCGATGCGCTCCTCGCTCATTTCCTGCGGGGTGCTCGGGATGCCGGCGACGCTGCCAGCTCCGCTGCCGCCGTTGTTGTTGTTGCTGCTGTTGTTGTTGTTGTTGCTGCTGCTACTGTTGCCGTTACCACCGGGGCCGCCACCCTCCTGTGGGCCACGCGCGAAAGCCGGCATGCCCTGCTCCTTGCCTGAAACATACTCTACGGGTAAGGCACAACTTGCGGTGCGTTCTCAAAGTGACTTTTCTCGTTTTTGTTCTTAAGATTAAACGGCTAGTTATCGGACTATAAGTTTATGTATTTATATCAACGGGGCTGTCCAGCGTCTGCGTCAGTGGCCTGTTCACATTTGCTTCGTCGGTTTGTATAGAAATCTATAGTGGGAGTGTTGATTTGTGGATTATTGAGTAGTGTGCTGTTGATGTATATCTCTCGAATAAATTCTACATAGTTTTGCTAAATTGTTGTCTGTTGGGTTCTATTTGTGTACGTGTGTTGCCAAACTAATCCAATTTTTATAACTTCATAGGACAGTTCTTTTCTGTCTTTTTTATTTATACCATTGTGAATACTAGAAAATATCTCATAGAAAATATTGCTGTTTAATAATTTTCTGACTTCGTCTTGGACGTCATTTATTTATCAAATGCCCTTTCAACTTGATTTAATACGATGTATGTATTTATATTTAAATATAATAGCAACGGCATTAAAGTTATGCAGTAAAGTATGTACTTTTGAATAAGAGACTACAGTTAACTCCTATTCAATATGAATATTTCTTTTCTGTAACATCAGACATCATAAATATTGGAAAAGCACGCGTCCAAAAGAGCAAATGGAGACGCCGACATTTTTCGTGTTTATTTACCGATAGCGGATTAAAGATTCTCGCTCGGAATCGAAGGTGATAGCAATTAACGTGAGGCGAAAATCGATATCTCCCCGCCGCGAGGCGAAGCCGACACGCTCGTCGAGTGTATCCCGTTCGCGATAATTAAAATATCTTCTTGCTAGGGCCCGTGTCTCGTCTCTCTGCCTCGACTTTCCGCCCCTTAGCTGTGGTCGCCCCCCCCCTCTCTCTCTCTCTCTCTACGCTGGCTCGTCCTTTGCGAAAGTACACACAAGTGTCCTCCTACGTGTTTCCCATCTAATTGACCAATCAACCGCGAGTCTCAGACAAATCAGCCATCGATCGCCTTCCCTTTGATTGCTCTTCAGAGCGCGTCCCGTGCCTCGAAAGAGACACAGCCGAGAGGCGATCCGCACTGTCGCGTACCTTTCCGGGACCTCTGTGCAACCTCAATGAGTATATCGATTCAGCTACGAGCGACTGTTCAAATACGACAAATACGTATTACTCGAGAAATTTTTCAAAAATTTTACATGCCTACAGAAATATCCTGTATAATCGCTTTGGCAAAGCTCGGCCATAATCGACCTCCTTACGCAAGCCTCCCTCTCCCACAGCCCGTCGACACTTTTTCAAGTTAAAATTGAATTCTCCTCTGGGCCGTGATATGGGTCATACGTTACACGTTCTCTCTAACGCTAACACCAACGCGCGCCTGCGAAATTGAGAGTTTAGAGCCGTCTGATTTCGCGGGTAATTGGACGTCTGATATTAGGCGACTGCCCCCTGCCAGAAGTGCGGGCGCTCGAGCGATCGCGCGCGCCGCTCGGCCGGATAAAGTCCGCGCGTAAAAGCTCCGGCCATAGGTGTGTAAGTATGTGTGTGATAGCGAGACTTGCATTGTCGCAACGCTTGAATCGCTGCCAACGGCGGCGGCCCGTCACTCCCGCGAACCATCCGCCTGCAACGAGCGCCGATCGTATGTAGCAAGCGTACAGCCTCGTATTTATGCGCAGATCGGAAACAATCGACCTTCGATTTATGATTGCGCTAGGCAACGAGCTTGACGCGGTGCATAGTCTTTGCACGCTGCTATGTAATGAAGGCGATTTCTCGAAAGCAAAAGTTTATGCTTGGATTTTTCATATTTGGTTTTGCGTATCAAAAACAGTGAAAAAGTGAATTACACTGATCAGATTGTAATTACTGTTGCTTCTCAATTTTTCATTCGTTAAAGCGTCGGAATAGATATATCAATTATTTATGAAAAGGCTAATTGGAATTCAGTTGTAACTAATGAATGATTTGCCGTCGCTGAATTTGTTATAAATAACACGAACGATAAGATTTATTTTACGATCGAAACAAGGCAAGAAAGAGTGAAAAACGCTCACAGGCGAGCTTGCGTAAAAAAGTTCCGTAAAAACGTAGAAATACTTCGGGCAGAAAGAGAGAGAAAGACTGTACGGCAAGGCGGGCAGTGGCGCGTTTTTTTACTGCGGCTTGTTTAGGCGCTGTCTATTGCACATCCAGTGTTTTATCGCCTCCTTTTTTCTCGCGGTTCGCCGAGCCGGTTCTCACACATTTCTCCGCGACGGCACGTATACGTACACCCAGAGCATCGCGCTCGCGCGCGGCGAAAGGAGCGGGATTTATTTGCCTTTCCCGGGCGCGCGCGCGCGCGTGTGTGTACTCGCGAGTGCGCAAACGAATGGAAGCGAGAATCACGGTTCGCTGCTCTCGCGGTTCGATGATTCAGGTCCTCCCTCCTTCCCTCCTCCCCCGTCGCCCGATTTTCATTTCCGCAGGATGACGAAACTTTATTAATAACGTAATTATTAATAAGAGTCACGGTTCGTTTAGCCGCGGCGGCAACGGCGGCGGCACTGGGCCGCGGCGAAAAAGGGGAATTTTCGAGCCCGCAAAACCTCGAATCGCGCATACGCGCACGCGCGCATCATTATAATGATTATATCGTCAGCGAGCGGCTATATATGGGCGGCACAACAATGACGAACAGCCGGGGAAAGAAGTTATTTCGATAGTTGATTTTTTCCCGTGAGAACGCGTCGCGATCGCGCAACTTTTATGCACACGCATCGAATGTGCAGTAATATAGTACTAGCACTACCCGCACGAGAACCTCGACGAAAGATCGGAAATCAGTCTGGCAATTTTCTTTCGGAAAGCAATAAAGGTCCGCGATTCGTTGGCTCAAATCTCCAGATCAGTGCCCTGGCGCGCTAGTGGGCGCGAGGAAAAAAGAAATAAAAAACCCGACGTTTACAATGAGCGCAATTATCGTTACCGCAAACGTCGTCGTAACAATAAAACGAGAGGGCGAAAAAAGACTCGCGCGAAGAAAGAAGCGCAGCAATCAGTCGATCGTTCGTCGGCATCGCGCCTAGAACAATGATCCTTCCTTTTTTCTCTCCTTCTGCCGAGCGCCTTACTCGCATGGGGGGGCATTTCCTTCGTATAGCGCGGGCGCGCGCGAGCATTGGAGGAAATCGCGTTTCGCGGCAATTATATCCTCGTAAAATCGTCGCCGTGAAGCTGCTGCTGTCTAACCCCCGCCTGCTTCCTCCTGCGCGTCATGCGCACTTTGACAATGCTCTTTCTCTTTCTCTCTCTCTTTCTTTACGCCGTTACAAAACGCGCCCGGTATAATTCCGTGGGAATGCGATCGCGCGCGACGCTTAAGAAAGCCCGGCGATTGTTGCGGCTTACGCATGTGGCTCGTCGCGTCCCCGGTGTGTATATATGAGTACGTTTGTGCGCGCGCACGCGTCAAGATATATATCTCGCGGCGGGCCGGGGCGACCGCGTGATAAAATCGCAAGAAGGAGGAAAGACACGGCTAATGAACGAGCGACGAAACTCGTTCGCGCTTTGCAGTTACGCGCGAGTCTTGGCGTCAATTATCGCGCGTGCTGCTGCTGCTAGTCTCTAAGACGCGAGCCGAAAGCTGTTATGTAGCGAGAGGCGGATAGTGGTACAATTAAGGCGAATCGTTTGTCGTGCGAGACTCGGTGTGCTCTGCT
This sequence comes from Torymus sinensis, assembly GCA_030522985.1. Taxonomy (NCBI): domain Eukaryota; kingdom Metazoa; phylum Arthropoda; class Insecta; order Hymenoptera; family Torymidae; genus Torymus; species Torymus sinensis. Next base: position 10,904 of record JAPYZP010000494.1, on the reverse strand, counting down.
GCTGCGGCTGCTCCTGCTGCTGCACCGGCTCGAATCGGTCAGTGGACACGCGTAAACACGAACGAACGTCAATCTTTCATAAAAACGTATTGTAATAACTCCAATTTGTATTTATTAATTGTATGAATAAATTTACCTTCATTTTATAGCAGTTATAATTTATAGCACAATTATCCAATAGTTTTTTGCAGTCATTAAAACACTTTATATTGAATACTAAACGAAAATTCACAAAAAAATAGGTATATATATATATATTCTTGATAGAGCCAATATATACTTTATTTTCTGCTATATTAGGCGCACGTCGTTAGCCGGGCGTTTAAGAAAAGAAGTTGGCTTCTGCCGACACTGAAAAAGCAGCGGCAGCAGCAGCAGCTCGGGCGATCAGGTCCGCTTTGTGCCGGCGTGGCGAGTCGATGATTCGCGCTCATAAATCTTGACTGATTAGGGAAGTTCCGCGTGCACAAAGTTGCCGGCTATATTTATACCATTGAGTCGCGGCCTTTGTGGCTTTAAAGACGCCGCGAGCTGCCACCCAAGGCGATGAGCACAAAAACCGCGCAATAATAATTAACGACGCTAAAGGTGGGTAGGAGAGCAGAGAAAGACTGAGGGATAATCATCCCCGCGGTAAGGTGCGCCCCTATTTTATATTTACACCGGGTTTTCGTCAACTTTGTTGGTGAGTAACTTTTGAACCTTGCCCTTGAAAGTTTGCACAAGTTTCGGATACTTTGCTGTCCGATCTCTTATCGAGGGTTCTTTCGAATCTTTTGTTAAAAAATCTATGAAAATGCCAAGAGTTTATGTTGTTTAGCCGTGTAGGTTACGTTCTATACTTCGGGAATCTAATAAAGATCCGATCTGACCAAGGTCGAAATGACGTAGCTAAAGCCCGAATCAACGCGGCTTAAGCCTTTCGAGCCCAGGGTCTCTCATTACGGTCCTTCCTTCCTGCCCTCCTTGACCCTCTTCACAACTTCGGCTTTCTACACGTACACTGCACTACTCTCTATAACGCTCGTGATTTTCTCTGCGAATTCGGACGCGTGCGAAACTCGTTAACTCTAACGATTTTCAATTCCCCCGACAATTCAAACTTGGAGCGCGGCCGTGTGCGGCTCTTGTATTGGGGAAAGGATTTAAAAAAACGTCGAGAGCCGAAAAAGTTGTTCGCGGTAGAAAAAAAGTTTTAGTTTAGTCATGCTTCATTCGCTCGAGTTAATTAATTGATAATGATTGAATTGTACGCGACGATACGGTAAGTTCTTGAGAACCAACAGCAATGACAGTACACGCCGAAGAAAACATTCGCCTGGCGTCACGCGCTATAACGCCAAAGTAAATTAGTCGCGAAGAATATCGCACTCGCGCTCGCGAGAGAAAGGTGTTGATCGAGCGACAGCGGCAGCAGTAACGTGCCTGCTCCAACTCTGCGTGGCTCGAGCGCGTGGGACTTCCGGCTAAGGGCAATAATCTCCGCGCACAGTCGCGCGCTAGCGCAATCAGGCAAAAGTGTAAATTACTTCTCGCTCGCAGTGTCGGTCTCACTACAGAGAGGGATAGACCGGCCTGGAGCTACGTTGTCTCTTTGTCTTTCACGCTCGCAAGCTGCGTGGACGAGCGAGCGAGCTGCGAGAGAGGAATCTCCAAGGAATCTATCCTGAAGCGCGCGAGCGTTGCGCGCGATCCACCCTTCTAGGATAATAAACCTCCGCGAGCGAGCGTCGACTATTTCCCAGGAGCTATTAGACCGAGCTATACGCCTGACAAATGCGCACTGGCCAATCGATAGGCAGAGACAGGCGGCCGATAGGCTTTTGCGATTGGATTGAGAAACTCGTCTTGCCGAGCCGGTATATCGCCGTGTCGTTTCTCCAGCTTTGTTATCGCTTCAAACTGCGCACTTCGTGCAGATTGATTGGTCTAACCCAGTTCTTACCCAACCATGTGACATTATTTATTTATCTTTTTGAGCTCTATTAGACTGTAGAGAGTCTTCATTCATTGTGAACGGCGTTTACTTGCTATCCGGTGTGTTCCATGTCAATTCAACAATGCTTTTGCCTGTATCCCACCGCTGCAGTCGAAAGAGTAGTAGAGGTGAACGACGCTGTGGTCGTTTCTTTTACAAAAGAGGGGGAGAGAGAGAGTGAGAGAGGGTGATGTATTAGTTTCAACGAGTAGTGCGGCAACTATGTATGCGGTTAATCGAGAGCTCGCAGTTTGGTTAGTAAGTCGGCGAAACATTAATCATTGGCAGTGCTAGGCGAAAGAGTCTTGGGAAGTACAAAGTCTACCCTCAGCTTCTCGATTCGGCCCAAAGTTTCGTTATAGAGACAATGATAAGAGCAAGCAGCGTGCCCCGTTGGAGCCGAATCGAGAATCCAGGAGCAGCCTTGCTGTGTGTGTGTGTATACTTGTTCGTGGTGAGTACGATCGATAGTCAAAGGCCATTACAATAAAAAAAATGTACAACAACATGACAACGGCGAAAGAGAAAGAGACAGAGGTGGACTCACCTTTCTTGGGTATGAGGGATTTGAGCAGCAGCACGGCGTTGTCGTCGCATGCCCAGCCGTGCATCTTACGATAGCTGTCGCGTCCCTTCTCCGTCAACTTGTCCCAGGGCTTGGGCTTGCTCAAGAGCTCGCTCACGGTGCCCTGGCTTAGACCCAGCACGTATTTGGCGAAGAGCCGCTGGCCGATGTTGTGTATCGAGAGCAGTTCGCGTACCCGTCGCGCTATGTGTAAGGTGTCGAGGTTCTGCGTAGCGTATTTGTCCATATTGTAGCGGAGCATCTCCTGGAGCCTTGCCTCCATGGGGTCGCCCTTCGGGATCAAGGATTCGCCGAGTCTTCCGGCCATACCGGCCGCTCCGAACTCGTCGCCGAATCTGAACGGATGCGAGCGCTCGTCGAAGCGGAAGGGATTCTTCAGGCTCTCCAGCACACTGAGGCCGCCGATGTTGTTGTTGGCCAGGTGATGGCTGTTGTTGTTGTTGTTGTGGCAGGGCGACTCCTCGGCAGGGCTCTTGGGCGGCGGCGCCGGGGTCGTGACCGGTCCGTTGTTCAGCGAGAGGCCGTCGACCATGAGTGGTTGGAGCATCGGCGGCGACGTGAGCGTCGTCGAGGATGGCGTGGCTGGGGCCGGGGTCTCGTGGCCGGAGACCGGCGTGCCGGGCTTGTCGGCGTCGAGGGCCGCGGGCGTGCTCGACTTGGCCGCCGTGCTGGACGTGGAGATCGGATCTGTTGGCGACGGGAGGTGGTTTAGACTAGCGGGCGGTACTGGCGCTGCAATGGCGTTGGCTGCGCCCGGATGGAGACCGACTGCGGAGGCTTGGGACGGCGGCTGTTGCTGCTGTTGTTGCTGCTGCTGCTGACTCATGATTGACCTTTCCAGGGATCGTCTCCAGTTGGCGACGATTTCCTCGCCGAGAAACGAGCCGAAGGTCTCGACATTCTGGAGGGGCGGGGGGAAAAGGAGCGACGTGGAGCCCGTCGAGGAGGCGGCGCCGCCGGCGCCTACGACGGCGCCGGAGGAGGAGGAGGGCGTGGGGGTGGAGCGGCTGGGGACCGACGATTGGGAGGACACGAGGGAGGACGATGGAGGTGCGATCACCGCGCTGCAACCGTGCGGTGACGCGGTCGCGGCCCGCTGCAGGGGTGACGATAGTCCACCTGCAATGCCAGAACAGAACAATTGGCACCGGGCATAAGAAACATCGCTCATTGTTATCGCGGTTCAAACTATTTATTTCTTTATTTCTCTCCTTTCCTTTATTCGTTATAAGGAGTTTACTGGTTGTGAAATCAAGGCTTTTCGGGAAGATCGACCATTCATGGCCCGACACTCTCTTTGATGCTTCCATCGACTTTTGGTGTAGGCAAAGTCATGTATTAAAATCAAAATATACGTGAGATAACATTGATGTACGTTATTTAAAAATGGAGGATGAACAGAAAAAACTTATAAAAGGAGATAAAATAAGATTAAAAATCTTGTGACATGAAGCGTAAAAAAATCAGTCTGTGTGTATGACAATCAATTTAGTAATTGCGGTCTACGATAAGTCCTTGACAAAGTGGCACAATAAAAGTAAAAGTTTCCATTCTGAAGAGCAAATCATATACACTCGCGGGATTCAGACTTGAACGGGGGGCGAGGGTGGCTCTCGACATTTGGAGATTTGGCTTTTGGAGTCTGTCTCTGTGTGTGTGTGGGGTGAGGATGTGCGAGGGGGAGGGCTGCTGTACTCGCTCCGAATTCGACAGGGCCAGACTACGCCGCGCTCGCGGGACACACGGAGCAAAAGTGGAGGAGGAGGAGGAGGAGGAGGAAGAGGAAGAGGAAGAGATGGCGCGCACATGGCACAACTGCGAGGAGCAGGAGTTTTCGGCGGCTTGAAATCGGAACGGGGTGACGTTGCAGTATCTCCCTCCGTACGCGCGCGCGTCCTCGGATCGATTCATAATAAACTCACTAGCCCGAAAACAATGGGCCGCGGAGCAGCAGCAGCCGGGCGGGCAAATATTGCGAATATCGTCCACAAATTTGCGTGCACGAAGGTTTGCCTTGCGCCGACGCACCGCGTCGATGTGGCGGCGGTTGGTGGCGTCGGAGTTGGGGTAGCTGGTAGAGGAGTATGCCGCTCGGACGGATGGAAGGTTTCGGAGCTGTATGGATGAGCTTTGAGAGAGGAGAGCGAAAGAGAGAGGGTACGCGGACCAAAGAATGAGAGAGAGAGCGATTTAAAGAGAGAGAAAGAGAGAAGAGGGTACCGGGTTTTACGTGTGTTCAGAGAGAGAGAGAGAGAGAGACAGGGGAGAGAAAAGAGAGAGCTGCGTTGTTTCGTACTCGCAGGTAATATGTACACACGAAAAAATATACGCGCGGGGGGAGCCGAAATCTGTGCAGCGAGCGAGAGGAGATTTCGAGGAGCCAATACAAAACGAGACGGAGGTTGAGAGTTAGAGTTAAAAAAGTGCAGCCTAAGCAACGTAGAGAGGAGATAGAGTGAGAGAGTAAAGAAAAATTTTGCCGCAAAGCCAGCGCAAGAGTCTGGTGAGATAGAAAAGAGAGAGAATGGGAGATAATGAGTGAGAATGAGAAGATGATGAGATGTTACAAAAAGAAAAGATTAATGTTATATGAGTGAGAGAAAGAGAGTATACATGACGTTAATAAAAAAAATAGAGTTTAAGCAATTAGAGTGGAGAGAGAAAAAACGAAGGAGACATGTGTGCGTATACAACCGCAAGCGGGGTTATTTTCGAGTAGTATCAAAGCTATTCTTTCATCGTCATTCAATTGTTTTGTGTAAATAATAATAATAGCAATAATATAAGTAATGATAAAATTGAGAGAAAATAATAAAAATGGTAATAATATGTCGTGTCGGGACTCGTGTTTGGCCCGAGATAGCAAGTCTCGCAACGACGGAGCCTCGGAGAGAGAGTCAGGGCCAAAGATCAGAGCAGCAGCACAGGAATTAGCAAAGCTTTCTTACCCATTTTCCACAATCTTTCTCATCGCGATAACGCGCTTCTGCGTCTATATATCTTAGAGACTACTACATAAACTTTTCATAACTTTGCGTAACTTTTCATAACTTGAGGAAAAAATCGCAACGCCAATAATAAGAAGCTTTATTTCCACGCGGCACTACTCGCGGTATGTGTGTTACGATAATACTTGCAAGAAGCGCAGTGAACTTACCTAGTGCATCGGGCGTGCTGGGCGGTTTGAGGTTCTCGGCCTGCTGAAGCGCCTTGGAGCGCTCCATGAGCACCTGCTCGAGACTCTTGCCGGGCTCGCCGGTCGGTATCTGGGACAGATCGACCGAGCGCACCACGCTGATCTCGCGCTTCAGCTCGTCGTAGTCCTTCTGCCGGTCGAGTTTCGCCTCGAGCCGGTTGATGTGCTGCCTATGTGCCTCCAGCTCCTCCTCGAGCCGCGTCGTCGCCTGCGCGCTCGTCTCCTGCAGACGCTGCAGGCTCATCTGCAGCCTCAGCACTTCCTCTTTCAGCTGGCTGATCTGTGAACGTGACGAAACAACATTTTCAAGGTTTAATAAAGCCGTTTAGGTATGGGGTAATCGGGCTGTACATACGCGAATAAGGGCTGTAGAGTATGTATGAATTATATATCGTTCGGTATCGGCGATTGGAATTCGATGGCTTTTCAAATGGAATTTTTGCAATAATTCACATATTTTTGTCAGTGAGTCTGGACGGGGCCGGCTCGTGTGCGGGGCTAAATAATTAACGAGCCGGCATTGGTAATCGATTGTGATATTCATCGTTGCCGCGCATTCCCGATCACACCCTTTTAATAACAGCGTATTGATAATTCTCCGTAGCCGATAACTGCGTCGAAAGTGTATCATTTGTTTCCCTATGCTGGCTATTGCTCTCTCGCCTCTCGCAACAAACTTTTCATCAATAATAACGGAAATTTCCGAAATATCCCACTTTTAATAGAATAACAATTTTATCCATTGACAGGGGCTAAAAACCCATGTAATTTTAAAGTACAATGCATAAAATAAAATGAAATACTCGTCTTCCCCGAAGTACGTATATACACATATATTTAATATAGACATAGTGATTACCCCCTCGAGCAGCTCAGGCAATCGATTACCGAATACCTCCCGTTTTCGTACATGATCCCGCGAAAGCGAGATGAAAAACCTCGCAGCTTTCCGCACGAGTGGCTCTATTAATGACGCGCGAAGCTGCGCGCCGCCGCGGCAATGACTCTCGAGTCGCGCGCGATTCCGATAGCCGCGGAGAGCCACGTGCTATCGAGGCTTTTCTTTTTTTTTCCCTCCATCCAACCCCTGACGAGGCGCCTCTATACGTATGTGCCGCGCCGTCAGCAGTGGCGGGGGAGACGGGAACGCATGATCAATCGGAATCGACCACTCGAGAGCCAGCCACGTGTACTTGGCTGCGCGCACTCTCTCCCTGCTCTCGTTTTCCACGTGCGCTTTCCTCGTATCTACGTATACTTGCATGCGTGTATATATATAAGCGCGGGGGTGTATGCACACTCGAACGCGTGTTATATACGTACGTGGTGAGAGAGAGAGAGGAGAGAAGAGCGTACAAATGGGCGAGATGAAAAGCCCTAAAGCCGAACACGCTTTTCCAGGGTGGCCGTGAGTGTTCGATACGCCCGATACTTCCCCTACACACACACACACACACATACACACACAACACACACACACACACGCGCGCGCGCGTGAACATATATTCATACACATGCATGGCCAATGCCAATTGTTTTTTGCCCCAGTGGTGAACGTGCGCCGATGCAGCACTCGCGCACGCCTCGTATCGGGTGATTCGCCCGTTTTTCCGCTCTTTTTGCCTGTTTGATACCTATAGGTATATACCGTGCCATGTGTGCACGCTCGCGCTAGGCCGGGCAAACAGGTTAATCGAGGATCGGGCACTCTTCTTCCTCCCTCTCTTTATACCTCTTTTTGCTTTATTTTTAAATTCGCGCGCGCCTTTCCGTTTCGCTTTCCCGTTCGCGCGCGCAGGTGTCGACACGAATGCACGCGTAATCGTGCGCAGGCATTTATATATATCGCCCACTACTCAAGTCGATAGATTTTACACTTATGTTCTCTCTCTCTCTCTCTCTCGCTCTCTCCATCTCTATCTCGTTCTCTTGGAACGAAATTAACGCGAGGCAAGCTGGTTAGCGGCGAATCAATGTTGGCAATTATGCGCGTGTTGCACACAACACACACACACACACACACACACAGTTCTCATCGACGCGACGGCATGCGCACCTACCTCCCCCAATCGTAATCGAGTGTCCTTGACGCTCAGCTTCATTTGTTTTCTCTCTCTTTCTCCATCCCTCGTTATTTTATACATCGAGCGATCGAACGTCAGCGCAACTGGTTTCTGGTAGGCGTTCGCGCGCGACACTTTTTTACCCAGTGCGGCGTATAGGTCGATAAGTATGTACGCGACGCGTGTAGTACGACAGGTTCACACGTGCGAGTTTCGAATCAAAGCGCGGCATTGCCGCCGCCGTGAGCACGGATTTCATTGTGCGGCATAATTTGAAAGGAGATGATGGCGGCGGGAAGGGGGAGAATCGATGGGAAGGGGAAGGGGTCGAGTTTCCGAAGTTGCGACGATCGTTCGTAATCGCGTCCGCCATTAGTGTCGCTAAGCGCGCGACTGGGCGACGACTGAGTATCGTTAAGGGATCCCGAGGCCCGAGACGAGCAAAGGACAGGTGGAGTTAACACCCTCGCGTTCGACGCTCGCCTCCCCTCTCCCACCCCGCCATTTTCCACGGCCCTTCCGATAATGTCGCGCGAACGTCGATCAACTGCACTCGCCCCCCTGCTTAATCGTCCACTTCCTCCTGTACCCTTGTAAAGGTTGACTGATACCGTAATTCTCCTTGATAAATCGATGAAAGTTATTGTCATTTTATATTACGATACGAAATAAAAAGAAAATAATAATAATAAAATGGCTGATATTTTTAACCGCAGATCGTTATAAGTACGTAAACTTTCATATTCCGATACACCTGAGAATGAAAGAATAACTCGATTCTTTTTATGGGCGGAGCTGCTGAAGCGTTTTATTAAATAATGCACGGGGGAGAAAAAGATTTAGTTTAGAGAGTCAAGGAAGGCACTTATCGTTTTATGCATAATAAATGAAGCGAGCGCTCAAGCACTTGCGGCCGGGCAACCGAGGCCGGCGCCGGCGATCGGCGCTCTTACACTTGCGCGAGCGGTGCGAATCACTCGCACACACATACACCATCGGGCTTCGTCCGCGCATATCGATGGAATTAATAACCAGGCGAGAGCCCGAGCATGCGAGCCTCGAGTTCACGAAGGCGTAACCATAGCCATTAAATTTAATGTCTCCGTGCGCGTATAAAAGCGCCCGCGCCGCAGCGCGAGGACACATCCGATTGTTGCAAAGTGAGTGAATGAGAGAGAGAGAGAGAAAGAGGTATCGCTTCACCGGTCACGCGGCCGATCTCTTCCGATGCCATACTACTCCTCTCCAGGCGCGTTACGTATATACTCTTACGAGCAAGTGCGCTCGTGGGCTTTATGTGCTCCGAGGCTGTATATATCGGCCTCATCGGCAGAATTAAGAGGGAGTTCCTATTTCACGTGTCTGGTCCATTCATCCGCGAGGGACGAGAGGGAGAGGCGAGCAATCGGCGGACCTAAGGCGAAGCACTTTATTTTATTCGTCATTAGCGCGAGTAGAGGAGACGCGAGCCATTGTGCGCGTCCGCGTCGACAAAAGGCCCGGAGGAATGCAGGCGACGCAGTGGGGCCGACAATGGGCGGAAAAAAAAAGTGTTGCGGGAGAAAGAACGCGAGTTATGCTCGCCGCCGCCTCGCAGATTCATTTTTTCCCAACGCGCGATCTTAATTCGATTAATGCGTGTATATGGAAGAAAAAAAACGGAGGCTGCTTGTCTCTGCCGCCGCCGCTGCGTGAATGGGTTCCTCGCGCAGGATTGTGCGAGGGTGAAAAAGCCCTCGGACAATCGATCCCGATAAACAAAGGAACCGCGCGCTCGCCTTGCGCGCAAGGTGACCGAAAACCGGAAGTCGCGATTGATCGTCTCTCTCTCTCTTTCTGCCCTTTTGTCCCTCGGTCCGAAAAATATATATAAAGTGAACCCTCTTGCGAGGAGAAGGAGTGAAAAGACCCTAATCCTTGGCTGATTTTTGCTATTTGCATTACCGCGCGCTACGCGAAGAGAGAGAGGGAGAGAGAGAGAGGCGAGCAGTAAGGCCTTTGTTTGCGCGCCCTGGCTATTGATCACATTTTCTCCCGCGGCATAATCAATCTTCACGCACACACGCTCGCGCGCATATGCAAAACCGTCCCTCTTTCTCTCGCGTGGCTCTCCTTCTCCATATACATACATACATACATATACGGTTCGCCGTGGGCGCACGCACACGTTAGGATCTCGTTGCCCCGCCGGCCGGCATCGCGCACTTAGAGGGAGCGATGCTCGTTGGAGCGCCGTTAATTTTACGACGCCTCGCTCGTCCGCGAGATGGGCTACTCTCCCGCTGCCTCGGCCAATCTATACAACATCATTTTCAACCCTTTCTCCCCCCAGTCTCGGCTTCTCTCCCTTCATATTTTTACAGGCCAATTTTTGTTGTTGAGCTTTTTAATATTACTAATACAGCGGGCCGTTTTTTTCCTCTCTAACAAGACTGACAAGATCGGACAATTTGTTTTTCAATTCGAATCGAAGAAACGCAATTTGTACTCGCTATTACAAACTGAATATACGAAATGCCCCGCACAGCAAATTGCTCGAAGAAAAACAGACGCGCGTTGTCAATATCACGCCGTGGACAAATAAAAATATCGACTCTTATATACCGTTTTCTCATCCCGCATTATTACTATTGGCATACATTTTTTCCTTCCCCTGCTCGCATATACATTCGAATGCGAATTTGCAAATCGATTATTCCCAAGGAAACACGGTGACAGGCGTCAATCTTAATTTCTTCGTTGGGCGCGCGCGCGCGCGGCCTCCCCCCTCCCGCTCCCCCGCAGCGCGCTTGCTCCCGTCAAAGCCCCGACGTTTATTGGCAGCCGCGAGCGCGCTCGCGCAAACTCGCGAAATTCCCGAGCAGCAGCCAACCGACGAGTACAAAGGGAGCGTATAAAGCGTATAGCGCGACATTTCATGTAAAAAAGAGAGTGGAGGAGGAGGAGTAGATGGAGGGAAATATATATAATGCGCGTATCTCTTTCTCTCCGACCGGTTTATCCGGCCTGGTCAGCGACAAGAGCGCGTATAATAAGGGCGGAGGCGGAATTCGGCTCGAGAGTCGGGAGAAGGATATAATG
>JAPYZP010000493.1:0-24344 GCA_030522985.1 Torymus sinensis | reverse complement strand
ACTACACATGTGTGTGTACGCAGGGGTAAAAGCGTTTGCTCGCAACAAAAAAAAAAGGGCAAAACAGGGAGACGAGCGGGCACGATATTAACGTCGGTATATCTGCATGAATTCGCGTCGCTGTGTCCTTGTTTTTTTTGTCTCTGTTTTTTTTTTTATTGTTCAGTCATTCGACAGTAGCAGCACCTGTTCTGCCGGTTGTTGGTTAACTGCATGCCGCGATGATGATTTGTATATATATATGTTTGTATCTATATATATGAAAAGAACATATAGCAGGTTACGAGACCTCACTGTGCTACGAACTAAGCAACGACTTTTCAACGTTCACCCGATCCGATCGCATGACTTAGATTCTCTTGATCCTCCGTACAATAGCGATTGAAAAGTCGTTGGCTCAATGAAGAAGAATCCGCGCACGCACGCGCGAGTGAACGCACACTTGCGCGCACCACCAAACCGCCTAATCTATATATCTAGAGCTGTGTTATATATTATATATACTAGTATACGAGCGAAAGAGCGCAAAACCTAGACTTTTTTTGTCCGGACAGCAGTCTGTGAGGTTATTTAAGAAGCGCCGCGGGGGCGACACACGATGCGTTTCGATGTCGCGCAGCGCAGACGAGAGGAATGATGATGATGATTACGTGTGCGTTTATGCTGGTGGCAACAGCGGACGCGGGGCTACACTATTCACAGATCCAACACCAAGGAGCTCTGGTCTTTTTGTTGATTTCAGGTCCGCCCGTGGAGGTCGGCGTCACCATGTATGTCCTCAGCATCAGTTCCGTGTCCGAGGTGTTGATGGTACAGTGTCCTAAATAATTCATACAAACAAAAATAAAAAGTCATGACAAAAAACGTCACTTCGCTCGTTCATGTACTGCTGTCTGATTGATTTGTTTCTCTTCTTGTGACACTACATTTTGTCTCTTTGATTTCTGTTTTCCTTCTGTCTCATCGTTTTTGTGTTGTTTTTTTATACTCATCGTCTCTGTCTCTCTCTCTCTCTCTCTCTCTCTCTTTCTATCTGTCTGTCTATCTCTGTCTATCTCTCATGATTTCGCGTGTTATCTCTGTGTTGTGACAACCACCTTTCGTTTCTTTTGCGTTGGCGCTCTTATATATATAAATACGTTGTGCCGAAAGCATATATATATTGAGACGATCGTTGCGATGGAAGCAGATTTTGAGATCTGATTTGGATGAGCTTTGTGAACCCTTTTCGTAGAGTGCAATATGTGTAATCGATGAGAAGACTGACACGATTGAATCTGATTCCATACGACTTACACTTTCATTTCTGTGTAATGAACTGAAGTTTGGAAAATTCTTTACTAGGATAACGCAATGTCTAAAACATTAATCGTGACATTATTAAATAGTTACATTGTTTGATTGAATGAAATGCTTTGTTGATACCTAGTGCGTTAAAATTAAAATATAACATATTCTGTCGATAAATATTTACTAATAAAATGTTATCCTACTTCAGAATCATTCAACGATCACACGGCCGAGAACGAACCGCTGTGAACCGCTTATAAAAGAGTCTAACACCAACGAACGATTCACCACATATCAACCAGAAACTTTTAGACTGTGTCCAAACATTGACAAACGTCATCCGCTATATATATATAGCCTCATTACAAACACACTGAAAATCGACTATACTCATATATATAATCCCCTCATTCCCCCCCTACCGTCTTCGTGTACTCCCCCGGCGGTGTAAAAACACGCGCGAAATCTCCCAGGAGCGTCGGCATCTGTTTCTTCATCTCTCGCACCCTCACCGTATATATATACACCTCGTGGGACCTTCGAAAACCGAGAGCGACGATTTCTCCACCACCCCCGATAAAATGACAAACGATAAAGGGGAGGCGGTGGTGGAGGAGGATATCCGAAAGATTTTCGCGCGGCTTATATACACACATACGCAGACACACAGAGACAGCACCGCGAGGGATAAATGGATCCGTCGCGAAGTTGGGGTTATAGCACGCACGCACGCTGCTGCAATGGGAGGAAATCTTGAGGGACGACGTGTATTCCTGCCACGGGGCCTGATTATACTTCTTCTTCTTCTTTTTCTTCTTCTTCTTTTGACTTATGTCGCCTGGTTTATAGTCTCCAGACGCGCGCTATTCTTTTTGCGGCCGTTCGGGGCGTTGAGAAAAACCGTCGCGGTTTATCATCGGTCAGCACATGAGAATTGATGCCGACGTTCCTGCCTCTCTCTCTCTCTCTCTCTCACTGTCTCGCGCGCACGATCATTATCATCCCCGTACGTGCGCGCAGCGACGTAGTGTATATATACATCACTCGTGAGGCGCGCTTCCGCCTATGGAACATCCCGGAGGCTCTCCTCCGCCTTTCCGGCCCGCCTTCGATGGCCCGTGTGCCCTCCTCGCACACGCGTATAACGCGCGTCCGTTACGCCCTGTCATCGCGCGCGATTGCTTGGATGAGTGCTTTGACTAATGTACCTATAGCCGCGCCGGTGCGTCTCTCTCTGTGTTCTCAACGCGCTACATTTAACGCAAGCGGAGAGATTGAATCACGTGGCGTCGCTATTCAATTTGACGATAATTTTGAGCTATTTTGATTGTTTGACACGTTATTGATGATGAGTATATACGTATGCGTACGGTTTTCTACGCGCGTAACAGTCAAATGCGTAGTTTTCTTATACTTTATTGAAAATGAATTTTAGTTTATCCAATCTACATTTAAATTTACAATAATATACCGAAGTAATTCAATTTGATTTTTATTGGAAATGTAAAAAAATAAACATAAGAGATAACTAAACAACCGTAATTTCCATAATCATAATATCACATTGCTATTAAATTTCACAATAGTAGCTTCGATTCTACAAATGTTGTCATGATTAAATCGACTAATTCTAAAATAACAATTACACGTATATCAACGATCCGCGTTCCACGAGAACAAAGCGCCCAAGTTTGGCCGAAACATTTTTTTTCAACTCCCGCTAACAAAGTGCGTCCGCCGCGTCTGCGCCAAAGCCCGTGCCAAATATCTCTCTCTTCCTCTCCAGCTATTCCTCATTCCCCTCCTTCCATCTCCGTTTCCTTATTGGATCGGACGCGGCGCTCGCAAATTGCTCTCCTATACCAAGCACTCGCGCGACCGGGGGAAAAAACGAACGAGCGACCGCCATTTTCTCTCTCTCTCTCTCTCCACCGCCATTTACACACTCACACACAGTTCACGCGTCTCTTTTACTCTTTTATTCTCTCTCTACTTCTCGTTCCTCACATTATCACGCGATGCTCTCACATGCAAATTCGCCGCGCCGCAGAGAAGAGGCGCAAAAGTCCCCAACATCCCCGTAGAGGATGAAGGAAAGAAAGCAAGCTCTCATCCACACCCACGTTTCCCCAAGTTGACAGAAGTTTATATAGCTTAGGAGATACTACGATATATAGCATTATGTATTTACGACACACTGGCAGCGCTGTTGTTTATTCTGAACATTGTTGTACAAGTATATATTACTAACTATGTTTTTTTAGCTCGTCTCTCACAGCTGTTTGGTTGGCTGAACTGTATACAAGGGAACCTTGCTACGTTCCGCAGTCGTCGCAAGAAACGTTTATTATTATTATTACTATCATCATGTTATTGTATTACATCTTGTTTCCACTCTTCCACTTGTTCATTCTCATTATATATTACTATTATAATTATACAGCATACATGCAGTTATGTCATTATGGTTGGACGTTGTTATATCGTATTATGTTTCGTTTTGAGCAAAATAATATATACACACTGCGATGTATCTCACTGTCTTATATTCATTATGATTTCTCGCCTCCTTATTTTTTCTTCACTTTCGTTTCTCCTCATCTCTCATTTTTTTCGTTTAGTTCTTTTGTGCGCATGGCCCCACCCGGCGAAGCTCGCCTCGCGCGCAAAAAGGCGCCGCGCGGCGAATCCCGCAATCGAGTTTAATCGTTCGTTGCAGCGCGCGCGTCGCTCTGCTCCTTCCGTTCGGTAAACGGGTTGTACGGCCGGAAATCGATTTTCACGACCGCAATCCGGCTTTCCGTCCCACCCGCCTATATACCACCGACGGATCATAGACGTATAGTCGTTGGGTGCGGGAAAGGACTTTGGTCTCTTAAATATACCCGCGACGGAACCGACGCGCGGGAATTTCAATTTGCCGACGGCTTTATCTGATACACTCGACTTTTTGCGCGCCTGCGCACGCGGCGCGCGCTCTTCTATTAAGAGGGTCAGTTTACAGCGGGCTGCGGCCCCCCTTGTGCGTGTCGCCTTTTACGATATATTGACACGTAATTGAGGCGGCGGTTAACCTTTAACGGGTTTATGGGGTGACTTTGAAGGAAAGTATAGAAGAGGCCAATTTTATTCGGGCTTTATAATTTTACGACGGTTATTTTAATTGCGCTTATGCTTAACGTTCTGCGATATTTTCAATGTATCTTTAATATTATCGTGAATTATTTTTACATTATCGAGACTTAATCGCAATGATTGAATAAATTTCACATATTATATTCGCTTTGATACATACACATAAATCCACTTGAATATTTTACATTTAAATAAGTAATATCCTTGACGGGCGGAGAATCGAAAAATAACGTAACGTGATATTAACATTATCGCATATTCGAAATTAATTTCCATATAAATTAAGTGGCAATTTGAATATCCCCCATCGGTGATAAACCACACTTAAAAATTGTCACGTTTTAACGTAGCATTTATCTTCATACGTTATTAAGATATCCGTCTTCTCGTGCATGCAAATCGCGCTCGAGTTGCGTGTCAACGCTATATCGTAGCGCATACATCTTCATCGTGCACACGCGCGTGGACTGGCTCTCTCTCTCTCTCTCTCTCTCTCTCTCTCTCACTCTCAATCGATCTTATCTACGGGTGTGCGCGAGCTTTGAAGCGCGCACGTAATAAAAAAATACGAGTCGGACAAAGGACGCGTGGGAGGGTGGGGAAAAAGAGAACGAGGCACTCGTAGCTAACAAAGGCGCGTACCTTTTTTTTTCGCGAACTCGGGAGGCGAGCTTCGCAGGCCAGGATGAGTAAACATGCTGATGTACGTCATCTGTATTATCTGACTGAGTATATACATTTATACGCAGAAATGCACAGCGCGATTGTATACGTCACGTTATTATTATTATATATATTATGCATCTCCAGTAATCTGTTTATTTATTGACCAACATATATATATATCTGCAGATTTAGAAATTTTTTATATATATATATTTGTATACGGCGTTGTTCACGCACACTTGTATATCCTCAACAAAAAAAAGTAGTTATTTGGACTATGTATACGTATATATATATTTACTGTACATAAACGATATTGAATCGCTCCGGCTGGTACATTCAGGTTTAAATCGAACGAGCCCATAGGCGAATACCACATTCCTCCCGACGCGGAGAAAAAGTACAAAAAATATGAAAAACGCGCCAAGTTCTGCGTTGTTATGTGTATGACGCGCGCAGACGCGAGGCGAGACGCGCGCAATGTCGACGCAGTAGGGAGAAGGACGCCCGAGAGAGAGGAGGAAAAAAAGAAAGGAATAAGCGAGTTGACGGTTTTTTAAAAGTTCGCGCGAAGTTTAAATACGAGAGAGACGGATATGAAAGCTCTGTCTTTATCCCTCGCTCCATCTCGCTTATAAATATTAATAGACCGAATGAACAAAAGATTCCATGGCATGATTAATTAAGACGAGCTCTGGCGAGGAAAGGAGACTGGAGCGATGATTTCGAGTGTCTTTATTTACCGAAGTTTAAGGATAAATTTTTTTCGTTCTTATTTTTTTTTTTTTTTTCTTCTTTCACTTTTCGTCGTCTTTCTTTTAAACATTTTTTATTTACCTTATTCTTATACACGGCCTCCTTGCAAGAATAGAACGCGTAAAAGTACGACTTTATGCAGATACTCTCATACGTAGATCAGTGTGATAGTGTAGCGATGGAAGTTATTAAGTTACAGAAAAAATTGTGAAATAAGCTACGTTTTATAAGGAACAATTATATTATTTATATATCTATAGTCAAACGTGTACATTTTGATTAGTCGTGAAAATTAGATATGAGATGTTCGAAAAGTAAACAGTTTAACGGCATTATTTGTTCAGTATTCACTGAAAGCCACAGTGTTCCTCATGCAACATTCAATTTTTTAAATGCAAAAAAGTAGTCTCGAAATGGTTTTCAAAAATATTAAATTTATTCTACTTCAATAAATACGCGTAGATTTGTTTTGAATTTCAGCGAAAAGAACGTCTTATAAATATTTGAAAAACAATGCCGATAAAGAAAATATCCCGATTTTTCTGAAATTCTAATAAAAAGCTCAACCACATTTTCTCCCACGTACTCGAGACCATTAATAGATAATCTCACAAGCCATCATAAACTACATTTTTGTATAAAAAATGGGGGGGGGGAGAAAAGAAAAGTAGAAGGGAAACGTGCGAGCAGCAGCCATCGGCTATGCATTATTCACCATCAAAGAATCTGCATAATTTTCTACTTTTTACGCTCGACCGACGCCGCGTAGTACGGTCCTCGGACAGCGCCGGGGAATCCCCACGTTTGCATTCCTCGTTATTCTCGCTTCGTCTCGCTTATACCACGAATATAGACCCTTGGCAACTCTCTCTCTCTCTCTCGCTCATCCGACTCGTTTTCTCTCTCTCTCTCTCTTTCTCTCTTTCATTCTCTCTCTCTCTCTATGTCTCTCTCTGCGTCGACTCACAGCGCACCATCTCACACTATCTGTCGGTCTCTCTCTCTTTCACTCTTTCTATATCCATCTATATATATGAACATATAGATATATGTGTGTATACGTTTTTTAAGGCTGAATGTACGAGACTGGACCCCAGGTGTTGAGCCCTGTGCGGAAACCAAATCAAGTCGACACTGTCACCTGGAACGTGACTCGCGCGATACGCATATCTTGTTTTTTTTTATTCAAAACTCTCTTCCCTCGTCTGCTCCCTCCGACTTTTTGCCCACACCCCTACCTTCAACCGACCGATATTGTATATTCCACTTCCGCATTCCGTTTTTACCGACCGCATACCCACACACACAGACACTCACACACACACACACACACTCAGAGCGGCGAGGAAGATCGCAGGCAGTCGCTCTATCTCTCTCGTTTAAATTTTCACAGAGAGAACGAAGAGCGCGCGCGCACGGGATGTACGTGCGCGCACTTATTATGCACGGGCTTGTGTATTATGCAGGATACCGCGCGAATAATGTATATTGTGACCCGGTGTTGCGAAATTTATTGAAACTGCGTTGATTTCCCGCATGTTTTCTGGGGGAAACAAAAAAAATATATATATTCCTGCCGTCAATTCGAATTGAGCCGCTAATTCATGGTTAATGCGTGTGCCACCTTTCAATATCTGCGTAAATGTTTCGAAATAAAAGTCATTTGTGAATAATTCGTATATTTATGAATATAACGATGTTTTTTAATAAACGTAAAAAGGTTTTTACGTTTTATTGCAAAAGTGCACTTTTCATTATTATGTATTATATGACGAGATGGAAATGTGGCCCAGCTGGTAATAATTTTCATCTGGAATAACAATTTGAGTAAATGTATTAATTCATTATATTATGATCGATAAATAGGAAATGTAAAAAAAAAATCTACACAATTTTATAATTTAAGTTAAAAATTAGAATTATATCTATAGTCATTTAGATAACTTTTTAATCCATTACATACAATGTCTTATCAACGCAATAACCGGCGAAAAATAATTTTGACTCATCAAATTAAGTAAAAAGGGGAACAAAAAAATTATCCGCAGTAAAAATCGTGACTGTCTGCCATCTACCGACCGCATCCTCGCCCAATCCTCAACTATCCTGAAGATTGGAGAAAGGAAGCAAAAAAATAAAATTATAGAGAATATTGTCGAGGAACCACGGGACCTATTATCTGGAAGATTGGCAAAGAGCAAAAAGCAAAAACCGACGAATGCTAATATGACGCTTATGCAATTGGTCTGACAGAATAATTGGTATCCAAAAAGCTTAGAGAAAATAAAAAAAAAATAGAATAACGAAAGCATACGATCGAAAAATTGAGAAAAAAAAACCACGACAATCAGAGAATATACGAACAAACAAAAAAAGAATAATAATGTGCAAAATGAAAGCCATTGTCGATATCATTGTCAGTGTGTGCAGTGCGCTTCTGGCCGCAGCTGCGCAACACATGTTGTCTCTTTCTCATAATGTCACGTCATGTCATGCGCGTGCTTCAGAATGACTCATGATATATTATTACATACTTACCGTTTTCTTTTTTCTTTTACTTCTGTGTGAACTTTCCATATAATTATATTTACATTTTTTTTATACGCATATATATCTTTATTTTTTTTTTTCGTATTGGTATTTTTCTATATATACGTAACATAGGTGTGTGATGCGTGTGCTAGCAGCATTGCTTCTCATTTCTTTTTAATACTTTTGAACGACAAAGAAAAAAAGCGCCCAGAAGAGACTTGCGATCGGCCAAGAGACGTATTGTTGTTATTATTATTATTATTATTATTATTATTAATATTGCAAGCACCTATATACATAGCATACATATATACTCTCAAAGTAATTATCCAATATATATATATAAATATATATAATTATATATATTTATATATATATATACATATACATGCCTGCTCGCTTTTATCCGCTTCAGACGCTTTTGTAGGTAATGCCTGAAAACAGAGCTCACAGGTATATATATTTATATGTGAAAGAAAAAGGGGGAAAAAAGGAGAGGAAAACAACCGAAGATACGGTGTATACGAGGAGAGAACCGCTTGGGCGCATAATATGCGCCTCCGACGATTTCTCCTTCCATCTGCCCGTCTGTCCGTTCGCGTATATAAGTGTATGTGTACACGTATACGTATGTGTGTATCCATATACGAACGGTTTAAACGCCGAACGAAATGCGGCGCGTGGTGTATACATGTATTATGTAGGCAAGCGCGCGGACGCGACGGGGTTAAAGGCGTTTCTTTATTTTTACGACGTACGTGCGCGTACGAGCCGAAGGAGCGACTCCTCTTCCGGCGTCCGGCGCCTGAATTACTTACGCTCTCGCTCGGATGGATCGAGTTTGAGAAATTTTTTTTTTTCTTCTTCCTTTTTTTTCGGTGCATAAGGGTGTAGGCACTTTCCATTGGGATTAAAAAACGATATTGATGGGAAATGGCGCGTGGCGTGGTTGATGGAAAAAAAATATAATAAAATCGATGTTCAAGTTTGATGGGATGGTTGAGAAGTAATTGTTTAGGAGATTTTTTTTTGAAACTTTACAGATGTGATTGCGAAAACATGTAAGTACCATCATTATATTACGTAACTATGCTAAAGTACTGTACGTGTAATTTATTAAAGTTAATATAATACAATGTTAGTACTTTAGATGAATTTCATTAGCGTCACAAAAAGCTTTTTACCATTTTTAATTATATGTATCATTATATATCTAACAGCAAATTATTGTTTTATAACAGTTACCAAGATTATAGAACACAAAGTTCTATTCGATTCCTAAATCATTTTATACCATTAAGACGCAGCTGCGTTATATCCCAAAGTTTCTCTTTGTTATCCATTGCAACTTACGAACTGGGGCTATATATATACACAGCCTCTGAAATTTCCAGTCCATTAAACTCAAATATCCACTTTGCTTTACCTTAAAATTCATCAGCATTAAAGTCACTTAATGAAACTACTACTTAGCTCACGGCGATGAAAATTTTCCCCGCATTGAAAGCTCGACACTCCGCGCCGACGAGGCGAAGTCCAAAACGGATATCTCATATATTTTAACTGCGCTAATTGTCTGACAATTATAACAATGAAAACTAAATTATTATACATAAATATATTCCAGCGAGCGTAAACAAATAATACAATATATAACCTACAATTATGGATATATATTACTCCAAGGGAAAACTGCTAAACTAATAAAGCGATTCGCTCAGCGTGTTTTGTCACTCGAACAACAACCACAGACAACTTTGCCAAATAATTTACACCGCTGATGGGGTGTATGCTGCGATCGCGTCCTTGCAAAACAAACGTAAGCCAAACTTTCCCTCTCGCGAGAGCAAAACAGATACAACGCCCGCGTACATAAGCGGGGGAAATCCCGGGTATCCAATTTCCATCGACCCGCGCGATTGCCGCGCAAATAAAAAACAAACTAGACCCCCTCCGACGCAATTCACTTCTCGCACTATAAGTACGCGCGCGGAGGCGCGTAATAAACAACGTTCGGCATAATTTTCGCGGACGGCGGCGTCGTCGTCGTCGTAAAATCGAATCCGCGAGAGGTATATTCCCTTTGCTAGAGTCTCCGAAGGGGGAGAGGAGGGTTAATCGCGCGGCGAAAGTTTCCCAAAGTCCGAAACGGCGCGGCAGCGGCCCATCGATCACCCGGTCATTTCTTTCCTACACTCCCCACTCTCCGTGCCCGTCTTCTTTTATGCTTGGTCTCTCTCTCTTTCTCTCTCTCTCCCCCTCCGGTCTTCTTTATCTCGGTCTTTTTTACTTCATTCACGGAAAAACATGCACTATATATCGTGGATCGTAAAAAATGCGAGTGAGTATCGAGACGAAGAGGGAGAGGGGTGGAGTGGGAGAGAGAGAGAGAGGATGAGAGAAGAAGGACGCGCTGACAACGTAATTTATTGTAAAATTTACAGTGGTACTTTGCGTTATCGGGGGGGACCATAAAGATTATCTGATAGCCGTGACAAATTGTCATCGTTAGCTCGAGACCGAAGAAAACCGGAACGATCGTGTCGGTATTGTGCTGTGTATTGTGTGTCGAGGAATTGCGTAATATTTCGATACGTCAAAAATAGGATTATTTCTTCGTTTCCATGTTTTTTTTTTAACATTTTTATTTGTCGTAGTTATTTAATGAATTTCGTTAATGTTCAAATCAATTGTTATTTATCAGATGCATCATTTATTTGCGGCAGAGTAAACATAATAATCAGAAATGAACTTAAAATTAACGTTAGAAAAACAAATATGATAATTATTCAAACTAAAGTTAAGAACTTTGAATCTAAACGAAACTTGGATGAAGTTATATAACAATAATTCCTCTTTTTTCTAAAACAACACTGAACTTTGCTAAAGAAGAAAATCAGAAAAGCTACTTCAATACCGAAGAAAATTCCCACTCTCTATTCCAAGAATCGCCATCTCCGGTACCTTTCTCTCTCACTCTCTCTTACGCGTACAGTCACACATTCGCTCCATAAAACGCACGTCGCTTGTATAGCCTCCCCTCTCGTAAAATTAAGGGAACGCGCGAACACGCGACGACAATAATAAAAGGTCGCACTACCTATCCTCTCTTTCAGGAAAGAATCTCAGGATCCGCGCGCGCGCATTCAAGATTATGTGGGCGCAGCTCTGATACAAAATTTTCCTCTTTCTCTCTCCTTTGAACTACCTCCACTCTCAGAGAGAAAGAGAGAAGGGGGGGGGGGAGCCATTAAGCGACGTCTTCCTTTTGAACAACGCTCTTTAAACCGACTTAACGATCCCACCCTCGCGCGTGCGCGCATCGTCTTAGAAGATTTCCTCGCGCCTCGTGTATCAACCGAAAAAAGGAGAGAGAGAGCGAGGGGTTGTAGCCATATTTCTCCTTAATACTCGACGTTTAACGGCAGTCGCGCGAGGAGGATTGTAGGCTGCGAGGAGAAGGAGAAAGGGGAGGTGGAGTTGGAAGATAAAGCGACGAAGGTATTGTTAGGACAAAAATTGTTTGTATATACTCGGGCATAAATTTTCGGGTAGCGCGCGACGCTAGTTACTGGCTCCGGTGGAGCTGCGTTTTACGTGAGGTATTTGAAAATTCTCGGGAGAATTCTCCCGATTTGTTTCGGAGTTTTACGTTTTGTTCTTTAATCATTTCGATGATTCCATAAATTAGACGTTTTTAATCATGCTGAAAGGAAATTATTCAAAAATTTAACCTGATTATTAATCAAAAGATATTGTTCAATAATTATTTTCAATAGCGAGCCTGTTCAAGTTGAGTCGAAAAGAGCAAGAAAATGTTATTCATCCTTCGGCAACCACGTATCGCCTGAAGAACCCATAACCTTTCAATCCACCTCTCTCGATCGCAAAAACACACCTCCGCATCCTCACCTCGTCCTCCTTCGCCTGCTGGCAACTTATTCAGGATCCGCATGCATAAGGTCGTCGACACACACACACTCGCTATATATATATCTATATCCCGGGAAAAAACAGCAGCGCGCGCGACTCTTTCCGCTGACGCGGAAAATAAATAGTTTATCGGCGAGAGAGATGGCGCCTGTCGTCGCCAGCAGTAGCGTCGGAGGCTGACCCTTCGTATATCGAGAGAAGGCGAGGAAAGAAGATATCCCGCGTGCACGCAGGGTGAAATGGGCCGGATAATGATTTGTTTACGCAGTTTTGACGATATGGGGTGGGGCTGATTAAACGGTTGCTGCTGGCTGCGGCTGGTTCGGAGAATGCCGGGCTTTCGCGTGGGTTTCATTAAAGTAAGAGGGGATTGTTCAAGTGTTTTGAAGTTTGAAGGCTGTTTATTGGAATAATAATGGTATAACAAACATTTAATTGCGTTCTTAAAGACGACTGCAAATTAGCTGGGCTTTATTTAGCAGTAGATGAAATAAATATCGCGGGCTTCGTGTTGTTGCATTATATATACGTATAAAAAACATAATTATAATAGATATTTTACGCCGAATAAGCTGAAAAAATAAGCTAAATCATGAATAAACCTTAGGCATAAATATAAATAATACTAAGTGAAATACAAGCCGGTTAATTAAAAGCCGAAATCGTTCCCCGTTGGCCCCACAACCAGCCCGATAAAACTCCCTAACTGTCCGACCACACCCAGACACTTGCCACTGAATACAGCCCATATCGTGCCGTATTCACCCCAACGCACATATTATACATGTCGCGCTTATTTTCATCCCGAGCGGAAAATATATGCGATTTTGATGACTCCGACGGCGCATTCCAATCGTTCCCTTATAGACAAACACGCGCAGGCGCACCACGGAAGGCCATTATCGAATCGCGCGCGCGCGTGCGAGCGCGCCTAAACCTGCTTCTAAATCACGTCGGCGTTCATAAATTTATGAACTGCGCGCTGGCGTGTTCTATATATATACACACATATATCTATATATAGAGAGCGGCGCGAAACCCATTCGCATGCGGCATCTCCTCGAAACCGCGCAGATATAAAAAGAAAAAGCGAAGAAGTATGGCGCGGGGGAATATGATAATACAGCCTCCCTCTCTCTCTCTCTCTCCCTCTCTCTCTCTCTCTGTCTCTCTCTGGTTCGCTCGGCGGAGGAGCTTTCCTCGTGGGCGCGGGGCGAGACAGGGCCGCAGTGCGCAGCTGGAGGGTCGCCAAGCGGGCCAAGCGATGACCCCCTGGACCCCCTTGGCTTTTTCTCTCTCTCTCTCTCTCTCTCTCACCCTCGGAGGGAGAGGACGAGGAGAGGGGGAGGTGGTGAGTTATCGCCTGGACATGCCTACGAGGGGAAAGCCCAAGGGTGAGCAACGGAGCCGCCGCTGGGAGAGAGAGAGAGGAAGAAGAGGATGGCCTATTTGGGTGGGGTCCGGATCGAGCGTGCACGGGTCTTCTTTAGTTCGGTCGTGTTTCTCAAACGGTTTTTTTTTGTGTTTTTGTTATATGATTGTATGTGGTGACGAGGCAAAAATTTCGATTGGAGACGTTTTATTATTTCGCTTTAGTTTTTTTCAAAATATGATTAATTATTTTTTTATTTTACATTTCTTTATTTTTTCGCTTTTTTATTGGTACTAAATTTAAAAAAAAAACCATAATATACATAAATAAATCAACTTTTTGAGCATGAAAATTATAGTTACAATTTTCGATCGACGAAACACTTGAATATTATCAATCCCCGAGTAAACGCATATACTTTTTACGGCAATATTTTATTGGAAATATAAATTTCAGCAATTCATGAAAGGTTTTACGTATAACAACTAAAGTCATATATAAATAATGTTTTGCAATTTACTTTATTAGCTTATCATAAATTTTTCATATTCCCCCGACCAAGACTATATACGCCGTGGGATTGTCCGAATGCGTATAGTTCCTTTGTATTTTCTAAAGAATGGGAAAGTTTTTCATATATCGGAACTACCAAAATTACACTTCGCTATAGACCATTACACGAAATACCTGAATTTTACTTCAAATATTTCCCGCGCGTCCACTCCTAAAGGATGAAGGCTGTAATCCTCTTGAAACTATAATCCTCAAACTTGTAAATTAGTAATCCCCTTGCATTAAAAGATTTATTTCAATCCAAGAAATGAAAGAACGCTTGCCAATGCCCGCGCAACTTTTGCCAAGAATTTTAGTTAAAATTTAAATTTAGCTCTACGCGTTGAATTTGCACTGAATTGAAGTTACGCGCATAAAACGGACGCATACGCCTATTATAAGAAAAATATCGTAAAAATAGCTTAATTGACACGAGCTTCATTTAAAAATAAATAAAAATCAAACTAAATAAATAATAACTTAGAAAATGGTCATCGGTACGTTGTACATTAATACTGGAAATAAAAATGTCACATATGAACGATTCATTCTTGAAAACCCGTACCTTCAACTCACCAAAACCACATAGCTAACCCCTTGTTCCTTCTTGTCCCACTTGTCCCGTCACCCACATCCACCGTGGAAAAATGCGGCGTTTACGTGGCCATTAACCCACCATCTGTTCTCAGCGCACTGCAGTCGGACGCGCGCTCATCTCGCATGCGTCTGCCCCGTTCCTGCGACAGCAGGAGTTTTACGCCGGCACGTGGGTGCAATTTTTTAGACAGATTTTTCACCCTCGATCGACCGTAGCCGTAGGAGAAAGAGAAAACCAACTGATTTACGATATCTTTGGGTGAATGATAGCTGTGGGGGGAATATTGCGTTTTTATGAAAAAAAACATAATAATAATTATCGTGGCCGTTTACCTGAGATGAGAGTTGGAGGGGGTTCGTGAGGTACGAAGGGAGCAGGCTTGATTTGTGCTCGGCTTTCGAGATGAGTGCGTGTACTTGGGCTTATTATTTCATGAGGGAAAAAAAATGGATTTTAAGAGTTCGCGTGATCGCCGCTGTGGTAAAAAATTTACTCGGCTATGAACATCTGTCCGAATATACCGTGGAATGAAGTAGTAATGCGGGCTGAATGGTATAGTATACGAATGGCGGTTGTTGAAATTTATCGGTATAGGGTGTACGTATTTTCGAAACTGGAACATTAGATTCAATATCCTTCTTGAATTAATTATTATCTCGGTGAAAAATTGGTTATTTATCAAAAACAACGCGCAAATATTAACAAGATATCATCTCCCACCATAATTCGTCATCAAAAACATCTACCTCGAAGAAAAAGAAAAAAAAAACTCCAACTCATCCTCTAATTACGCACACTCCTCGTCAACGTACAAACAGTCCTTGACCCGTACGATTACTCGGCCACTTCGCTTGTCCACCGTCGCGGAAAAAAGAAAGTTCGCCGCGCAGTGCGCGCAGTCATCGCTACGATGCAATTTCAGCTCGAACTCGTTAACGTTACATAACTCATTAGTCGCTAAACAGAGAAAATTTCGCGCGCTCGTTAGTAGTCGTCGTCGTCGTCGTCGTCCACGGACGAGGGACACAACGCGAAGTCGTGTAATCTTAGCCGAGCGGTGATTTGAACGCGAGAGCTCGATTATGTGCGCGAGCCGGGGGGGAGGCCGGGGGGGCACACTCTTATCGGATCGCGAGGATTTCGGGATTACGTCGGTTCGGGCGGCCTGGAGAGAGGATTGATTTTCGGGGATTCCGGAGGCGGGAGAGAAAGCGACGACGCGATTGTTGGAGAACCTGTCGAAGAACAATGAGGCTCATCGGATAGGTGTTTCTTATCGGCGGAAACGGGGGAATGCAAAATCAAACGGTGATTGCGCGTTGTTTAGTCGGATTCTTTTGTAAAATTTATAGTTTCGTGTGAAATATAACTACCGTCATCTAAAAGAAGAAAAAAAGAAGAAGAATAGTTATATATGATAGATATAAGGCTAGCTGATATAAACAAACAGAGTAGAAACGTCTTACGCCGTATAAACTGCAGTCTTTATACTCTCAAGCTCAAATCCGAAAATCCAAAGTTATTTTCGAAAACGCGCAGCAGCCGCCACAATATCACCGCGCCACTCAGACCTCGAAACACTCGGTATCTCGGGGTATTACACCACCTCGAGCACTTCCAGCGGCCATTTACAACGGACTAACGTCCTCTCCTCGCGGCCTATAAAGAACGCGATATTCTCTTCTTCTCTCCCAGCTTTTTCTGCTGGCCGCGGCCCCCTTCCACGAAATTCGTATATAAACAACAGCGGCTTAAAGTCAGCGGCATCGCACTAGTTGCATTACTCGGGAGGAGGGAGGAGGTAGGGGGACCTCTGAAGAGCCACATTACTTGCAGCCGCCCGCGACGCTGGCTACGTCTGTCGAGGACAACGAATGTCGCCGACGTCTGCTGCGGATGTGAATAGCTGCCCCCTCCCACCGCCAAGCTCGAGTTATGTCGCGTATACCTGCGGGCGCTCTGAATCTTTCGGTGCGCGCTCTGATGCAAAAGTGTACGCGGTTCGTTGGATTTATGATTGTTGCGCGTGCGAGTTGTTGAGATTTATATCCGCGCGGGTATACGTGTGTGTGTGCATTTTTATATAAAACTGACGCTCATGCGAGTGTATCGGTTGTTCTCGTGCGTGTTTATTTTACGCTTTCTACGTGTTTGTAATACAGCCGGCGCGGGTCAACATCCGGAAAGCGGTATAATGGGAAGTGTATATATAGGCGAGCGAGGGAGGACGTCAAGTGGCTTTCCGCATAAGCTAATACAGAGCTGCTGTTGCGAAAACGAAGCCGTATACACACACACCCAACCACGTATATCTTCTAAAGCTGGAGCCGTAGTATGGCTCTCGGTATATATACGGGCGTCCTTTCTTCGTCCCTTTTTTATTTTTCACGAGAGTGCCGGGATCCGAATAAATGATGGCGATTCGCCGAGCGAAACGGAGAAGACGCCTTTCTTCGGGTCCGAGCCGTCGCCGCCGTCTATATTTAGAAGTCATTTCCAGCGCGAAGATTTCGAAGATAGCCGAGACATCTGCTCGGCGAAGTTTAGGGTTATTCGATGGTGTTAATTGTTGGCTGAGTAGAGGTTTCTTTTTATATACAGATAAAACGGTTTTTGTTTTGGGTAAACGGAGCTGCAGGAGTGGGCGAGATCGCGAAGACACGTGAAAATTACACGAGGAGCAGAGAGAAGTGAGCTAAACCAAAGGGGGGAAAAAATAAAACAGCCGCGGGGATCTGAATAATAAAACTTCGCCTTTTTCCAGCCCTCGCGAATTATTAATTCGCAGGAACAATGAGGCAGCGTGGGCCGCGTCTATAAAAAAAAGAGAGGGAGAGAAAAGAAAACGCCGGGAAATCTCGGAAAATCGCGCGAGTCCTTTCTTTCTCTCGCTGCGCGCAAGTACCGCAAGGTGGCGAGGGATTTTCCATTAAACTCTACGTAACAATGAATGAATAAAGTTTTTACAGACCGTGTTTACAATACGACTTGCCTCCCCCTCTCTCCCCGTAGTTCTGATTACTGAAAGAGTTATTTAAAATACAATCAGCCTCGGGATTTGAAAAAGAGCTCCGCGAGAGCGCTAATCAAACTTTATAATAAAATTGTAACTGAATGATATCAAATAAAACGAGAGAGAACACAAAAGATGCAATCTCGGATATTTTTTATTCGCCAAGCATTATACATTCGCTCATCGAGTAAAAGTATCCCGTAAAAGCATCGGTGACTAAACACAGCGTCAAAGGGAAAAATCGCTTTCCGCCGGCAGTCGTTAACTTCAAAGACCGTCAAACGCACACTTGAGCCTGCGCTCGTTATAAATGTATCACTCGACAAACTTGGAGAAAAAATATCTCTCCCAGCATACTCCTATTAGTTAGGAAGAAGAGCGTCGCGAGGGAACGCGATGATAAGAAACGCAAAGTAGAAAGGCACCGTAAGACGAAGTAGAAGGGGGGAAAAACGACGCGGAGGGGCTTAATCGAGCCTGACGAGATCGCACCTCAAGGACGCTACCCCCTTTGTGTCTTAGACGCGGGCTGCGATACGCGCGTAGCGGAGAAAAATAAGTCGCAGATGAGAGGACAGCTGTCGCGTACGTACGTAAGCAAGACGAGAGAACAGAATGCATCTGGATTGAATAATTAGACAGAAGATGATTCGGGAGATATATATATGTGCGCTTTGCCGGGGAGATGAATGTAAATAAGCGCAGTGGGTGTGGCCCGGTCGTCCTGGCTTGTAATGAGAAATTTTTCGTATTAGTATAGAGCGACCGGGGAAAATGGGAATTCTTTTAATAGAATAATTGAATAAAAACAGTCGTTCCAGTCGGATTGGGATTTGCGAATAAGTTTTTTCATTAAGGGTATATATATATTTTCTACGTCGTATCGCGCGTACATCGAAGGTATATTGTAAATTTTATCAATTTTCATAAAACGGAGAAAACGTAAATAGAAAATAAAACGAAAGTATTGCACACAAAGCGCAAAAAAAATATAAACCATAAGTACTGTGATACATAAAAAGTGTACATGCCAGGAACTACTAAAATACAATGTCGAAATAAACCCCGAAAAACTTAAATCTCTGAACCTATATATACTTTAGAACCATTTCTTCTCCTGCTTTCAGACACTTGGGATTTTTCATATATATATAAAATAGTCGGAAAAAAAGAATCGGATTTGCGCGCGTGCACGCGTGTGTCCCGGACACACCCACCTCGAGAATTTAACTCATCGAGCTTCAAATCCTGGACAAAGAGGCTCGGACCTCGAGGATAGAGAGATAAAAGGAACGCGAGCAGCTAAGAGGGCTTTGTTCTCCCGCGTGCAGCGCGAGACGCAGGAATGCCGAACCCTAGCTTTTCATCTGCTCCGTTCCATCTGCACTTCTCTCTCTCACTCCCTCTCTCTCTCACTCCGCCTTTAAGATCGCGATAAAGGAATTTTACGGGACTCTTGTCCTTTCGAGAATTCTTTTGAACGAATTTTTAGGTTTCTAGGAGACGATGGTTGGGCGAGGGTTAAAATATGAGGGGGGAGGCTTAGGTGGTGGAGAATTTCCGGGGGGATGAAGATAAAAATTTGGGTATTTTTTGGGGGTAAAGCTCGAGTGGTCGGAATTGAGATGTGGGGCTTCGTGGTTGGGCAGAGTTATGAGGTTTTAATCGGTCGGTGAATCTTATATACTATCGAGGCGTTTACGGCTGGTGTGTATCCGTGATTAACTGGCTCGTAGATTTTGATGATACTATTAAAAAGTACATTATAATGGAAAACTATATTACACGGTAGTACGGTGCTTACGGTTATTATATACGGCGAGTAATTTTTTTTTTTTTTCATTTATGTATCCAGAAAATTGAATGAGCTACCGAGAAAATCTATCGCCTTATATCATCCACGCGCGTGCGCGAAGAAGCAAAATTGATTAATGGCACGAGAGGCGGAAATACATGTGTAGCGGTAGCGGTCTTGCCGTACACGACTTGTTCTACTTAAGTTTTGTTAAATTCGCGTTTTTCCACGCTCCCCGGCAAACGATGTAAATCAAGCAGAGCTCGACGTAAAAAATCATATATCACGCGGATATTTTTATTTCCCTTTGACGTTTTCATTCCGTGGTATATACATCCGTGCGCCGGCTTCGTGCAAAGAAAGTTGACGTGCTCCTTTTGTTACTCTGTATATTTAGCGTTAAAGATTTCAGATAACAGATAGCTTTGTGAAATTAAATTGGCGATTTTTGCTATTTCAAAATAGTGTTTTTCCGTTAACTATAATGGAAAAGTTTATTGGTTTTCGGTCAGATGAAATTAGTTGAAAAAGCTGAAGCAAGGAAGCATAAATAATAACCGTATATGAAATAAATACGATTCTTCACAGTGACTCTCAGAATTTCTGCTTCATATACTATTCATTCGAGTGTTAATGTAGGTCAACGTACTTTGATAATTTCTACAACTGAAATGCAAATGTCATTCGTGACAATGTAATTAATGATTCGTGGAAAATCAGATGGCATAAGATACTCGAACGAAGATTTATTATTAATACATGTGAGCTGTGACTATTTTTAAACAAACATTTATCAAATTAATAAAGAAAGGTGTAATTGGTGTCTAAAAATGACTCGAGAGTAATGGTTAGAGAGGATTGACTTTTAATCAACGAGTTCATTAAACTAAACGTTAAATAATAAAACTGTATGGCTAAGCTTTCGACTTGAACAACTTTATCAGTGATCAAAATGTCAACATTAACTTGATGAATATAAATGACTTCGATCCTAGGATAAAAATACAAGTCCGATGACAATAAATTACAAGTTGATAACAATCTGAACCTTTAAATGACAGCTTTAACCGGAAAGTTATTATTTATTTCTTTATCCAACTGAGACACGTTATAAAACTGTGATTTTTTTTCATTAATACACGGATAATTTATTACCCCAATATAGCCCAACACTTTCAAACCGACCACAGAATTTTATTTCACCACGCGATCAAGATTATCAAAGCACCCCTTCTCACTAACAAAAGAGAACGCCAGGAAGAGGGAAAATTTCCGTCGTGTGCGCGCACCTTCGCCGCACGCTCGGATATATATACACGTACGAGCGCGCACAATTTTCCGCCGCTTTCCCTCTCGGCCTCCTTTGAAAGGGAGACGAGAGCGAAGGTGAAGACGCAGACGCGCGTATGAATTTTCTAGCGCTGGCAGCGCGGATGTGTGTGGAAGAAAAGTGTTAGGGGAAGCATGGGGTTGAAGCATTTCTGTGTTTATGAGGAAAATCGCGAAATATTAAATAAGGCGTATAGGAGCTTTCAATGCGGAGAAAATTAGTTAGATTTTAATTTATAATATTTCGTTATTTGATACCATATTTTTTCAGTTTTTTTTTTTTTTACGAGAATTATTATGAACCCTTCAGTTTACTTAATTTAAATTTCCCCCGAAATTAAATTACAACTCTTTTGGTAATTAAAACTTGGTAAAAAGCTGTTAAAATACAATAATTACGAGAATTAATTAACTCTGTTTATATGCCTGCGTAAATATTTTCCAAGAAACAAAAATACATCCAAAGTATTTAAATAATATTTGAATTCCCTTCCACAAATTTTCATTGCCCATACCGAAAATCCTCATTGGCCTCTTCCACGTCCATTATTCATCGCATTACGAACCACCGGCAACTTTGCTCATCAAAATTTCGCCAACTCTAGCTCCGCTGCAAAAACAATTTCCACAATTGCACCATAAACCACAATACTTTATACGCCCGCGCGCGCGCACGCGTGCATAACATCACCTCATTGCCCTGACCATCAAACTTTTAACTCCTTCGCCCTACTATCCCACAAACCCAAAACACTGAAAACCTCTCCTCCATCCCACCCCTTCCGAAATTTCACGGGAAATTAAGCGAAGCAAAGTGCCTACACGCTCACCCAAGTCTCTCTCTCGATCTCGCTCGCATGACGAACCGAGAGAGGCGAGCGAGAGAGCAATTCGGCCGGGGCACCGGCGACGAGTGCTTTATTCGGCGGAAAAATCGCCGGTCCGAGAGAGGAAGGAGGCGTCGTCGTGTATATGGTGGCGTGTACGACCAGCTCGCATGCGCTATATCGCATATATATAGGTATGGTTAGATACTAGAGATAGTAGGTTATATAGTGTAACATGGGACACATATATATATATATGTACAGACAGGACCTAAATTTGGGGATATATATGTTTCTTGCGGTGGGGTGACATCAACGTGCCTTGATCATAGGCTGTTCAGAATGAATTGTTGCGTTATGTGTGTGCTTGATCATAATTTCGAAAGAAGAAGTTGCAAGTTTTTTTATCTCGATCGTAACATTTCAATCGCGGTTTGTTCAAAATCAAACTGGTCCAATCCAGATTTGATTATAGCGGCGCCGAATTCTTTAACCGCGCTGCTACAAAAACACGTCGTTAGATCGATTGTATGCTAATTGCGTTAATCAACATTTCTTTTACATTATGCAGATGTCGGCACCTGAACGTTGTGATTACCTTCCTCGTAACAAAAAAAAAACGAATAATTTTAGCCTATGAAGTAGGCCAAGCAAACGTTAGTCTCGAGAATTAGCATTATCCTAATTTTTGTTTGAGTATTACGTGATAAATTTAAATTTAGCTCTATTATATCGAATATTGTACGAATTTTAATGAACGATATTAATGAAAACATGTTTGGCTACTGCAATTTTTCGTATAAATATATATTAATTCCGCGAACACAAACTCGTTAGTTAGATACTACGAAAACACGTGCTCTAACAAAAAGAATACACCGACACCAATCCCCACATACACCGCAAAATTCCGAGAACCCCCGCATAATTAAAAACCTCTCGTTTCATCTTTCCCAACAATCTACCCACACACACACACACATTCCTACCTCATAACTGTAAACCTCGAACGTTAATTACGTGCCCTTCAGTCGTTCCGCCCATCTCCACACACCCACACACACACACACATATACACACGCATATCTCATCGCACAAAGGCAACTGCAGTCACCAAACCGTTCGCATTTGAAATTCATATCTTTTCGTATACACATACACACGGGCCTGTCCTCGACACGTACACACAGCTGTTGACATCCGCTCGCGTACCATTGCGTTAAAGCCCCGAAACTCGCAACTGGGGCCCGGACACGCGGTGCACACTTACTGCAGTGCGAGCCGTGCGGCGACAGCAGCAGCAGCAGCGACGACGACGACGATGACGACTGAATATGCATATATGTGCGTAAGCCCCTCAAAGGCCGCGGCGAGCGACTATATAGTCATATCAAGTATATCGGGAGATGCAGCGCGAGGTCCCCGGGAAGATAACTCATTAAGCCCGGGCAAACATACACGCGGCCGGTTTAATTAGTTTGTCTTGATAATCGAAATTATCGGGGGAAAGATGAATGTTTTAGTTGGCTGGGTACGATGTCTTGGATTGGAGAGTATGAATGTTGATGTTGCGAGATGAGGATTTGTTCCGAAGAGTTATTATTACTATTATTATTTAGGTTGGGGTAAATCAATAATATAGCCATCAAGATAAATAACAAGCTGTTTATTTATCGCAACGATGAATAATAATTTTTAACATTATCAAAACGATTATATACGACATTCTTATTTAAAAACCTATATTTTACCACACGAATTAACAGTTCTTTTCACCCAGAATTAACGTACATAACATTCTTACGGCTGTTATTGCCCATAGATACAGATATATTATTCGTTTACACATTCATACAACACAACGTATATCGCATCACACTGAACTGACCCAGACCCGACCCATCATGTATACACCCACATATACACTCAGCTACTCACGGAGAAACAATATACACACACAAGTACATTCACGCCCGTACAAACACATATCCAAGGTACATTTACTTTGGAGGCATGGCGCACGAGTAGTCAGTCTCCCTCTCCATATCTCTCTCTCTCTCTACCTCTCCGAGTATGTGCACGTCCATCCGTCGGTGAGCATGCCGCATGAATATTTCGTGCATGATCCACCCGCAGAGAACACGTTTATATTATATACATAGATAGATAGATCTCTAGACTACGATCTCGTCCCTTTATCTCTTTCTCTCTCTCACTCTCTTACTCTCTCTCCTTCTGTCTATGTCTTTCTCTCTGGTGTACAACAACAACAAGCCCGTATAAGAGGGGACCGGACGAACTAACGCGGCGGGGAGGAAGAGGAGGCAGAGGACGACCAACCGACCTCCTCGTCCTCCTCCTACCGTATAACGGGATCAGAAAATAGCGAATGCGACCACACAGCGCGACTTTTTCCCGCGACCAGCTCTCTCTTTCTCTCTCTTTCTCTCTCACAGGTCCCCGAGAGCTGGACGGAGCTACCCCCGCACATTATACGCGACTTTTGCGCATTTCCTTTATGTTTCCTCTCTCTCTCTCTCTCTCTC